>CAUYSK010057120.1:0-31119 GCA_963575035.1 Avahi laniger | reverse complement strand
GATATTGATTCTACCAATCCATGAGCAAGGTAGATTTTTCCATCTGTTTACATCTTCTACTATTTCTTTTCTTAGTGTTTCATAGTTTTTAAATCAGAGAAATTCATACATGCCAATATCAGTTAAGCCAAAATTCAAACCAAAAATGCAATACCTTTTACAATAGCCTCGAAGAAAATTAAATATCTAGGAATATATGCAATGAAGGATGTGAGATATTTATATTTTTAGAAAATTGAAGGCAATCTCAATGCCTACAACAAATAATTGGTTTATATAATTTGCAGATAATCTATAGGACTGGGCCCTATATATCTGTTACAACCAAATTGGAAAAATAATGTTTACTGATACATGAAACTGATGTGTTAAAAATTCCAGTTAATAATAATGTGAAATTTTAGAATGAAATTATACATTTATATGCTTTCTTTGTTTAGTAAGAGATAATATGCATTTGTGTTTTTCAGTGGTTTATTTTTATATTTATGTTTCCCTCTATTTTTGTATTTCCACATATGCTTTACAGAATAAAATCACTTTCTTTAATTAGAAAATCACAATTCACATTATCAATAAAGGAATATTAAAGAGAATAAGCAATGAAAAATGATTTAAAACACTCTCATTAGAATTTTATTAAAATATTTTCTATTAAACAAGCAATTAGACATTGATAGTTATTGTATAAAAATAGTATTCAAGGTTTTTCCTAGTCTTTCTATGTAGACATAACATAAAATTTACAGAGATTTGCAAATATCAAGAAAAAATGTCAGAATTGTTTAAAAACTGCAGAATATTTTCCATTTCCCATGTTTTCTGTAGGCTCAAGTTGCAGAAATTATTAAAACACCTATACTATCTTGAAATATGTTTAAAAAATACAAAATTAAACACAAAATCCAGAATGTTTACTCAACCTTATTTTTTTCCTATCCTGCCTCTTCTCATCTGCTCATAATGAATTAATCTATGAATTAATCTCCAATTTTTTAAAACTCACACAATTTTAAAATTGAGATATAATTTATATACCCCAAAATTCACCATTTTAAGGTATACATTTCAGTGGTTTACGGTAAATTAACAAACTTGGCAACCAGCACTAATCTAATTCTAAAACATTTTTACTATCTCCAAAAGAAACCCTGTATCCATTAGCAGTCACTCTCCTCTCCCCTCCATGGCAACCAGTAATATACCTACACGTTTTACAGATTTGCCTATTGAGAACATTTCTTATAAATGAAATCATACATCATGGTGCCTTTTATGTCTGACTTCTTTTACTGAGCACAATGTTTTCAATGTTTATTCACGTTTCAGCATGTATGATTATAGTACTATAGAACACACTTATTTACTCATTGATCAATTGATTGACATTTGGGTTGGTTCCAGATTTTGGCTATTATAATTAATGCTATCAATACACATATACACATCTGCTTGTAATTTGATTGAGAATACTTTGAATTTATAGATGTATTAGGCAAAAATTAGCATCTTCACAATATTGAATCTTCCTTATTTTTTTTCTGTTTTTCTCCACAACTATTCTACTTCTAAGATATTTTATTTGATAAAACAGTTTTTTAGCTGACTTTTATACTACATTATTTTGTTTTCCAAAATCGGAACACATAAGTTGCAATGTTTCTAAATATTAGCTCATGGCCTTCCCATTTGCACAAAAACTTGATTGAAAATAATATTCAGATATACTTTCCTCATACATTTTTAAACTTGGCTCTGTTGATTTTCGGAGTTAAGTATTTATGGATGTATTTCTGATATTCCCCTGATACACAAGTTGCTTTTACTGCTGAGTGCCTGCAAAGTTCTTTCTTAAGGATTCAAGTTCAATAATAAAGTCATTTATGACTAAATGGCAATCATTCTTGAGTGTGTTTTTTATATATATACACCGCACCATTTAATCTGTAAATTGGACTTTTTTTCTCATTCACAAGAATTTTGCTAGATCTTATCTTTTTAACATTTTATTTTATTTTTAGATTTTCCACTTTGATAAAACCCATTATTCTCATGTTGATAATATCTATATATCCCTTGTACTATTACGTTCCTTACATTAATTTATATTTTTTCCCATCTTTCATTGTGATTAAGTCAGAGCCTATCTCCATAACCAGTCCGTTTTCAGTGAATACTTGTTGACCTCTGTACTCCTCCTGCTCTCAGGTCCACCAGAACATCTGTGGCTTTCCTCTGCTTCCCACTCACGGGTACATGCATGGCTTGTGAATGCTGGCACTTTTTCCCATACTTGTGTTTTAGACATCTTCATAATTATTTTTTTGTTTCTTTGTTTTAATCTAATCTCCTTTCTTTGTTTTAAGTGGGAAATCTTAAACTCTGTCATCGTTGGTGATTTCCCAGAATCCATCCTCTGTTCTTGAAAGATAGTTTTGTCTGTTACATAATTATAATGGAAAAACTATGCACTGCTAGCTTTTTAAAGCGTTCAGACTGTGTGTTTGTTTTCAGTGTTGCAGCTGCTTTAATGATATCACTAGAAACAGATTTTAGAATTCATTGTGCTTGTTAAAACCGAATATAGTTTTTAACCAGTTCTGGAAATATTAGCAGTTTGTTTCTTTCCTCCTGACTCCATTCTTTCTCTCTATATATCTAATTAAATGGTGTCAGTGCTTCTCCTGTGGTTACCAATTTCTCTTCACCTCTCTTTCCTAGTTTAAGACTCTGTCTTTCTGAGCTGCATTCTTACTATCTCATATCTCTTAAAATTTATTACTCTTCCCTACAGTTGTACCTTATCCATCATTTAACACATCAGTCAAATGTTGAGTTTTAGTGATTACATTATTTATTTTTAAAATATGTCATGTCATTTTGATGACATTTTATTTCTTTATACTCTTTGAATATTGTCCATTATTTAAATGATTTAAATATATTTATTTTGTATATTCCATTTTAACTGCCCACTGTCTGCTCTCTATGTACATCTCATGCTGTTTTCCTGAGTTTCTTTAACTCTTCCTTAGGATAGACTGTTTTCTCATCTATTCGAAGTTGAACTTTAGGAATCCATTTGATTTTCCATTTATTATTGATCTCCATATTTTAAAATAATACTTGAATCATTATTTTATAATTTATTAAATTTAGACATTTAATTTGACCTCTTACTGTGGGCAATAAGGACTGGGCTGTCAGAGCAATGCCATTTTTATCCAACAATCATTAAAATAATTATGCTATAATTTTGGTTGAATTTATTTTCTATATTTACATTATGATGACTTTGTAACTCTTGATCTGAGTATGTCCAATTTATATACATGTGTTGTCCTGACATTTTAAGTATTTTCTTTTAATCACTGCTGTTCTGAAATGTCATACCAAAGCACTAAAGATGCTAGGATCTGTGGAGGAATTTTTAAACCTGAAAATTCTACTGAAGTCAAGGAGGAACAGAAAGAAGGATGAGGCTTGAAGGGTAAATTCTGTAGGGGAAGCAAAAAATGGAGAATCTGTTTATATAGTAAAAGACAGACAAAGGAAGGAGCTGTCAGTTCTGGTGAAGGCTTGCCTTCTGGGTGGAAGAAGGTTGTGTGTTCTGAGCCAAGGCTAATTCACTCAAATAAGCAGTACTATGGGTGAAAATAAGGTAAGAAAATGATACAATTCTTAAATTCAACATTTTATATTCTTAATAAAGAAACTGTAAGTATAATATATTTTACATGCTTTTCTAACATGAGGAAATAATATGCAGTTGTACATATAAATACACAGAAACACACACACATATACACATGTATATAATCAGCAAAAGTCACATTATTTGCTTTTTAACATATGGAGAGATCAATCAATAGGAATTTCGGTGAAAAGCTAGACAATAGATTAAAAATAAAAAAATCTTAATAAAGGGAATAATTTGGGTTATGATTAAAAACAAACAAAAGTTTGTTGTTGTTGTTATTGTTATGATATATAATACCAAATGCTTCCTTAATAGGTTGAATCATGTTACAGGAGGACATCTTCACTCTCCTGGATGGGTTATGTGTGAGGTTGGAGTGAGAAATAAGGAAAGCCCAGATGCTCTACATGATATAAACTGAGAAGAGTTTAAACTGTTGGGGGGAAGGTAGGAAATCGGCGAAAGCCAAGAGAGAGACCACAGGGTGAAGTTCTACATAGGAGAACAGGGGAACAGATGACAGCCCTCAGATGCAGAGCAGAACAAGGATTTGGAGTAAAACAATTATAAAGAGAGGACCTTTAACTTATTTTCCAAGGAGTGTATCATGCACCTCTCGTATCACTCTTACAGTATTTTTATATAAGCTACAATTCTTATTAGCTATATTTTGTGATAATGGCAATTTGAGGAGAAATTGAATAGGGGACAAACGTCTATCGAAGTTAATGGTTCTGAAACAGTGCAATTTTGTACCTCAGAGAACGTTTGAAATGTCTTGAGGTGCTGTTGATTGTCACAATAGGGGGAAATGGGATACTACTGTCATCTAGTGGGTAGAGATCAGGAATTCTACATTCCAAAAAATAGCCCTGCAAAAAAAAAAAAGAAAAGAAAGAAAGAAAAGGAAAGAAAAAGAAATATCTATCCCAAATGGTCAATAATGTGATGTTGAGAAACTCTAAAACAAATTGAGGCATGTAAAAAAAGAACTATTATACATAGAAGCTAGAGTTGAGAGCAGACGGGTTTCCTGGTGTAAATTGATAGGGTAATAAAAATTCCTGGGAACTCTGTATATACACAAAGCCCAAAGAACTAATAGATATCCCCAACCTGTTTCAAAGAATTTGGAATGATGTAGGTTTACCAAGATCTGAGGTAGTCATGTCTTTAAGAATGTCTCAGTTTCTTCTTTAGGAAAAAAAAAAGTTAATGATGAATTTATTAATTCCAGGGGCCAAAGAGATTAAGAGTCAAATAATCAATTTCAAACATCACCCCTGCTCTCCAACAGCAATTAGGAGATGTATGAACTAATGACCTGTGAAATCCCAGTAAGATACATGGACATCTGTGTGGTCTCCAGCTTGGGTAAGCAAGGAATGAGCCACACCACTAACATGCTGATTGCCCAAGATTCAGGACTGCCATGCTTTAATGAACAGTTTCCTGATGACACAAGTAACTAACTGGACACAGAGCCCTAGTCCTAGCCCCAGGCCTGTCCAGTAGCATTGTCCCTAGCCTCAGAAAGCTTGGATCCTGGTATCTCCGAGCCTTGTCCCAAGTATAAGGAAGCTACCTGGTGCTTACTGCCGATAGGGAGACCAGACGTAGCTCCTACTGAAAAGATAAGGGAGCTGGTTTTGTTATTTTCAATCCTGGGGAAAAAGGTGAAGGGCAGGAAGGCCCACTGCAAATAGTCAAATCAGTAGCAGCCACTGGGCTTACCCAGGATCCAGATGACATTAAAGTCATAGGATGGGATCTAGGGATCCTGGAGCTCGGCGGCACTTGCAAGAATTCAATGTGATCTCGGGAAATAAAGAGGTGCATAGGCAGAATTTCCCAGCATGCACAGAAAGTCAGTGCAAGGAGGAAATTCAGGCCCTAAAAGAATTTTTAGATGGAAATACCTGAGTATATCCCTCCATCTGGATGAAGGTAAAGGGAAAAGTGCAGCATCACACAACCATCAAACAACTCTGGGGGCCAGAATCATCTTAGCAGGGCACATGCATTGGAAATCATGAGACATACCTTTGTAAAACTGTCAGATTCAGTGATCACTCTGTCTGATTTATTTGCTTTTCGTACACTCCAGGGAACTTTTGCCTGGAGCTAAGATACTCATGCGTGGACCAAGAAAGCCAGGTTCCTCAGGCCACTTTCTATATTTGGCCAAGTTTTGGTTTGTGGTATGTTTTTCAATTAAGCTGTTCATTCATCCTCCGTCTCCTCAAAGGACAAAAATCTCCATACACTTGAACATTATCTAGTAACTCCGAAGTTAGCAATTCTCTGTAGAGGATAGGCTCTCTCTTTTTTATTTCTATCTTTATAAATTTTGAAAGTTTATTTTTAATTTTTTAAATTGAGAGATAAAGCTGTATTTGTTTATCATGTACATGGTGTTTTGAAGCATATATACATTGCAAAATGAATAAATGCAGCCAATCAACATATACATTACTTTACATAGTCATCATTTTTGTGGTGAGAACTCTTCACATCCGCTCTCCCAGAATTTTTCAAGAATGCAATACATTATTAACTACAATCACCATATTGTAGAATGCTCTTGAATTTATTCCTCCTATCTAACTAAAACTGTGTATTCTTTGTGGATGGTGTCTTTTTATCATGTGCACAAATTTTGTTTTTTTCCTAACATATTTATTTATTTGAATAGTATGCTGTTTTCTGTCTATGCTCTATTTGGGGGTCTTTGTTAAGGATATCTCAGGAATTTAAGCTCATGGAATGGAAGAGGTTATCTTTAGCTCTTACTGAGGGCCTGCTTTAGCTTTTCAAAGGTGATCAGGGAAGGCGGGTGGCAGGGATAGTTGTGATGCACACTTACCCATTTTCAGGTTTCTTCATTATGTCTGATCAAAGGATTAGGTATTTAAATATTCCATTTTTTGAAAATTGTAGATTTATTTTGAGATATAACAAAAAATGCCATACAACATTGAGAAGAACTTTTCATAGTGAGAACAAAAACAATAAAGACTTTGCCTCAGGACCTGGATAAACCAGACATCACGCTGTTCCCCAAAAATCTTCAACTTTATACAGCTATGTGTTTTATGTTAAGACTGGATACAGCAGGAAACCCCCTCCACTCAGCTTCCAGAATGGGTAATATACAAAGAGCTTCATATTTCACAAAATTAGAAAAAGGAAGTTTGGGGGTAGCTGTTGTACATTCACAACTCAGGGAAAAAACTCAAATCCATTAGTGAGGAATAGCTTCCGGCTATCCCCTAGATTTCCGTCTCATCCTGATGGAGGTTGGGGAAACCAACATGGCCTTCCATCCCTAGCCTTAATGGAATTCTATGAAGGTCCAGTATATTTCCCCTAATGTGTTTTAGAACAGTGGGAACAGAAAACATCAAATTCAATGCAATCCTTATTAAAATCCTAAGGGCATTTTTTGCAGAAAAAAAAAAATCCCAAAATTCATATGGAATCTCAAAGGATCCTGAATAGTCAAAACAATCTTGAGCAGGAAAAACAAAGCTGAAGTTCTCACACTTGCTTATTTCAAAACATATTACACAGCTATAGTAATCAAGACAGTACAATACTGGAATAAATACAAACTTACATACCGATGGGATAGAAATACACCCACAACTATATGGTCAAATGATCTTCAACATAGGTGCCAAGAATATATAATTGAGAAAGAATAGTTTCTTCAACCAAGTGTTTGGAAAACTGAATATTCACATGCAAAAGAATGAATGGGACCTTTACCTTATACCATATACAAAATATAGCTCAAAATGGATTAAAGACCTAAATGTAAAACCTAAAATTATAAATCTACTAGAAGAAAACATTGGTAGAAATGCTTAATTACATTGGATTTGACAATGGTTTCTTGGATATGACACCAAAAGAATAGGCAACAAAAGCAAAAATAGACAAGTAGGACTACATCAAACTTAAAATTGAGTTATCAGGGACATGCCAGTCAAGAGCACAATGAGATATCACCTCACACCTGTTAGGATGGCTATTATCAGACAAAAAAGCAAGCAAACAAAAAGATATCAAATGTTGGTGAGGATGTGAAGAAATCGGAACCCTGGTACACTGTTGGTGAAAATGTGAAATGGTGCAGTTGCTATGAAAACAGTATGGAAGTTCCTGAAAAAATTAAAAATAGAACTATCATATGATCCTGCAAACCCACTTTTGGGTATACATCCAAAAGAATTGAAAACAGGATCTTAAAGATAAGGTATATATGCACACCCATATTCATTGCAGCATCAGTCACGATAGCCAAGAGGTAAACGCAACCTAAACAGCCAGTGATTTATGAATGGATAAAGAAATTTTTTGCATATATATGTATGTATATATCTGTGTATATACATATATTATACAATATTGTTCAGCCTTGGAAAAGAAGGAAATCCTGTCATATGCTACAGTATATTAATAAACCTTGAGGATATTATGCAAAGTGAAATAAGTCACAAAAAGACAAATACTGCACAATTTCACTTATATGAGGTACTAAATTTAGTTTAACTCAGAAAGTAGAATGGTAGATGCATGGGCTGTTGGAGGGGGAATAGGGGGAGATTTTGTTCAATGGATATAGAGTTTCAGATTTTCAAAATAAAAAAAAGTTCTAGAGATCTGTTGAGTGACAGTGTGTATATAGTTAACACTATCATACTGTATGCTTAAAAATAGATAGCATATTTTATATTGTGTGTTTTGACCATAATAATAATGTTACAGAGTCCTACTATATATGTGTGTGTATGTGTGTATATATATATAATACACACATATATTTATAGTTTATATATTATATAATATATATCTATATGCACATATGCATATACACACATACACCTACACATACGCTACAGATGCACCAAAGAAGAAATTTTTTTCTCAGACTAAGAGATAAAGAAAGGTCTCCTGGAGAAAGTGGCCCTGGATTTAAACCTTAAGGAAAATACAATATTAGCATCTTGGAAGAAATAGTGGGGAGATATTTTATGACATCATCATTTGCAAATGCAAAAAAAGTAATATAAAGATATTTCTAAAAATCTATAAATATTGGTATATGCATATGTTTGCATACAATTATATGATTCTCATAATTTATAATTTTAATATCAGGCCATTTTTATCTACATTCTTTCTCAAATAAGACTGGTTGTTGGAATGGAAAGATATATTTTGGAAAATGGCATTAGAAGAGGTAAGATTAGAAATATGGAAAATAATCATATTATAAAGTATCTTAAATTGTGATAAAGTTTTAAATTTTATTATCAGAACAATGGGAAGTCACTGAAGCAATTTCAGGAGGGACTTGCTTTGCTCCAACTTGGGTTTCAGAAAATTCACCTCAGCATAGCATCATGGGTGAATCATGCCTGAAGACTGAGTCTAAATGCATGGAAACCTCTAGGCGGTAGTAATTGCAGACTGCTGCATTTATCTAAAACCAAAAGTATGAGTCCAGAAATAAATGACCAGAAGTAGAAATAGAGTAAAATGGCAAAATGAGGAGGCATGTAATTCCAGTTACCTGTTGCTAAATACATTTTTTAAATACTCCAGGTCTAGTATTATAAAACAAAACCATTTTATCACGCTCAGAAACACTATGGATTAGAAATTCAGAGAAGGCACAGTAGGAATGGATTCTCACATCCCTACAATATCTGGCGCACCTCACATAGCTCGGATGGGAACAGACAAAGCTGCATGAACCATGCCTTGGTCTAAAAATCACACATGTAAAAGGAAGAATCAATATAATTTGGCATGACATCTTAAAATGTAATACTATTTCAAAAAAGAACCACTTTTGGTTCTCAATTTTAGTTATTTACTAAATAATTGCTAATGGATGAATTGTGACTATTCAGTAGCTACTTAAATTAGCAATTCCTATTTTCAAAAATACTGATCAGTTCCCCAGAATTATTGCATCATTCTAAAAAGAATATATTAACATTATTATTATCCATATATACATGAGCACATTGATTACCTATGTCCTTGGAACATGTAAATCAAAACATTTGATGTATTTGAAATAGTATATTTTGACTAATTCTATAGATGCACAGAACCAGAATACAGAATTTCAACATTGTCTATTTGTGTATGACTATAGATAATATAAGATTAAGTTAAAATTAGCATTTAGCTGCTTGAAAATGAAATTTTATTCCTGGTTTTTAATGGCAGTTAAGAATGGAAACTATTCTTTTCAGGATTTAAATTTTTACTGAGCAAATTCTTCTAGAGTGATTCAAGCATTGATGATGAATAAATTTGACATTAAGACACGCTTAGGAACACATCTCTTCCTAAACATGTTGAAGCTTTGTGCTATGCAATAGAGTTATGTGAGTCAACCAACTTCTAAATAATTAAAGTAGCATTCACAGCCTTCTAAAAATACAGATATCCAGTCACCCAGGAGATTAGCCTATAGCTGAAAGCCCATCTGACATGCATGGTTATTAATGGTAGTAATAAAATTGAAGCTAGCCAGCTCTGCTGCAAAGGGGTTGATGGGGAAATGCAACTGAGCATGATCTTTTCTTTGATAAAGAGAAGGATTTCCCATGTTTTGCTTCTTTTCTGATTTCTGGTCAGAAAAGTTGCAGTTGATTTTCTTTGGGGTTGGCAGATGATCATTATTGTACCACAGAGAGCTGGAAGCATAAAAAACTGAAGATTTGCTTCCAAAATATTTTCTGTTGTTTCTTATAAGGTATTGAAGTTAAAAGCATTTGTCCTTTAGAAATAATATCAGTCCAAAACCAACCAACAAATCACATGCACATGCCCACACGTTTGTGTGCACACGCACACACACAGGCACAAACACAAAATAAAGAATTAGAAGCTGTGACATTGTCTGTCTCTAGAATAACGTGAACTCAAATTATTCAGGAAGAATTGCCAGTTTTTCCTTTTCGGAATTTTCCTTCAAGTTAAAAAATAATTGTGGCTTTTTATTCAATTAGCCAAGAGATCATAAAAAGTAACTCATTCTTCAAATGTTTCTTTCATTATCCATGTTCAAATGGAACTCTGGTAATGACAAATGGTTTCTGGAATTTGCTGTAAGACTGTGGATAAGTCACTTAACATTTATGAGTCTTCATTTCTCAACTGCAATTGGAGGACTGTTTTTCTACTCAATAAGGTTGTGGTAAGGATTGCATGAACAAGACTAGATACATAGAACACCCACATTTAAGGTAAAGCACTTCAAAACTACAATGACCTAAAAGAAATGTAAGGTAGTTAAATGATAGTTAAGTAGATATAAATGCATAGAAAGAAAGAATTATCATGGGAAAAAACACAATGTCTTATGTATTTCCCAAATAGATATTTTCATGGTAACTATGGATATGATTTTTGAGACTGTTTTAAATTGTGAGGTTTAACCAAACATGACTTTTCTGTTTTAGACCTTAGTGGAAAAGGACTTTTGGGTATGAGAGGAAGCAGAAATAAACACACAAAGAGCAGACTACACAAAACCAATTTTATAATATTCACATATGTGGCTACAACATAAATATTGCCACCCAGCCAGGTTCATTTGCCCACTGTCCACAAGGAAGCCAATGCAAATTGATAAAAGGGTGCAAGGCGAGAACTGTGGTAAGGGCCTAACTAAAGAAAATGACAATAATTAGCCACTGTTCCTCTTTTTGCTTCTCTGTAATTGCCACTCTGGAACCACAAAGCTGGTGGTCATAAAGATTCTTAGCTTTCTCCACAGATAGCATCACCTTTTTGAAACCTAGGGGTAGTTTCTGAGGTATCTTCCAGGTCCCACATTCCAGTGGAACAGCTTACCCACTAGGGCAATTTATCAAATGCTTACTGAACCGAGCACTAGGAAGTGAATTGAATGCTCAGATTCAACCATGAATAAGATGCACAGACAGTTCGGCTGTGGTGCGTGCTGCATAGATAAGGGAGAAAACAGAGCAGAATTGTTTCTTCTAAAAGAACAAGTGCTTTCAGGCTGAGGATAGACAGAAGAAAAAATTCCCTCTGCTTTCAAGGGTCATGAAGGAAACAATATATTATGATCTGGTTCTAGTCACAGCATGTACTTGTGAGTAGAGCATCCTCTGTCCTGTCTACTCTAGCATTATAGGCATTGAAATCTCTGTTTCCGTAAGCACATTCAAAAAACCGTTAATTGGATACCACAGCATGCTAACCTAACTCTGTTTGACATGAGTACTTGTGCCTGACTCAAAATCCCAAATAAGGTTTTTGTTTCTCTTTCATCTTTTCAGAAACCACAATCAAAATAAAGAAAAGGGATTCTTAGACACTAAATGTTCCCCCTCCTCCATTGGGCAGGAATTGTTTACATTAGATGCAACAGTTTAAATCTAATTCATTACAATGTACAGATTTTTGATAGATAGCCTGGCAAAGAACGATATGCTTACCAGAGAGAAGCACTACCCAACTGTTATATTAATAGCAGCAAGAACAGGTGAGAATGCATTTGTTTCACACACTGAGCATACTTCAAGCAGAATCAATTTATCAGACTGTGCCTATATTTCTCCTAGCATTAGTTACCTAAGCTCATATATTACAGAATTAAAGAGAGAAAAACAAAGGATTAATATAAGTCTTTAGGAAATTTGGCACATCGATGACATTATTGCAAAAATAACTATTTACACATTTGTTATATAAAAGTCAAACACAAAGTTGAGTTGTCATCCTTTATCATGCAATATTTGCTAAAAGTAGTATTAGAAGTGGGCATTATAAAATTGCTTATTTATTTTTTATTAATTAGGTCCTAATTTTATTTTGTAACTGAGCATAGTTAAATATGAGTTTAAATCAATTTATTTTCTTAATTCTAGTATTATTTTTCAATATTAAATTTCATTCAACAATTTTTTTATTACTTATGGTGATATTTTAAGTAGCTATTTTACCCAAACCAATAATCCCTGGCTATCAAAGTAGTTTTATAATTCTCTCCTTGAGGCTTTCTAAAAATTTTCCTATTAATAGAATAAGTAACATTCTTTGGCATAAATAGAACACTGATACAATTACATTAACATGTATAAACTCAATATAAATAATGTTAAGTAATAAAATATTTCCAAGGAATGGTTTTTATTAAACATAACTAAATAATGACTATCTGCTCTTAATAGTTTACCCTGAGGGCTTGGTTTTTAATCAAGGGATTGGTTAAGAAATGCGCTTTGGATTCACATAAAACTGTGTTTGATTCCAAGCTTTGTCATAAATCAGCTGTGTATTTTTTGGTAATGTATTAAAATCATTCAAACCTCACTTTCTTCTAGGAAAGGGCAATAATAATGCAGTATCCTGGGGTCGTTTGGAAAATTCAATGAAATATTTTATGCAAAGCACTGAATATAGTATCTAGCACATGGTAGCTACTCAATAACTGTCTAAACACATCAGATATTAGAGAGACACTTTTATTCTCTCAGGACATATGGTACCTAGAACTTGCCAAGTGGCTTTAGACTTTGTTGTTGTTGCCAAAGGCCAATGGTGGTTAGGTAAAACGGATGGAGAAGGCTTTCAGCATCATCTGTGAGCATGGGCCAGCACTCCTCAGGCTTGAAGGCCCAGATCCACTGGGCCATTGCCTGGGTGGTTTCTTTTATTCCTCCCCTTTGTTTACTCAAATAAGAAAATAATGAGTTTTCTTGATTCATAACATTTCAAATAAGCTGAAAATTTAGAATATGAATATATATATACATACACACATATATACACATATATATGTTTCTACTTTGGAAAAAAAATCTGTTTGTTTTTTTTTAAATTTCCTTCTCATGATATGAAGAGGTTTTACGAATAAAGGAGGAAAACTAGAGCAATTGCCTTTCACTGTTAACTTTAATCCTGTGGTTAAATTTGTTAAGTGGCAGAGTAAAGAATAATCAAGCCTTCATTCATTCAATTTACTCTATTATCCTCCCTTAATTATTAAAAAAAAAAAAAGGAAAGCATAGATGAACTGTCCAAAAGTGAACCAAACAAATTATTACTTTACTCATTTATCAAATACATTAATTTGGAAGATGTCTGCTTCAATTTTTATGATAGTTTATAAAATCCAAAGCAGCAGTAGCTCCTCAACACCAGACCCACTGAACTTCAAAAAATAATACTTTCTGGAGACACGAAAGTATTTTGTTCTTTCTGTGAATAGATGAAAGCTAGATAGATTTTTATAAACCTTGCTCTTCACATTGATCTTGTACTAAAGAGTTGATAAGAGTATGTACTGCACCTAGAAGCAGGAAAATGGAATGTCCTACCTGGAGCAAATTCTTCATTCCTCGGTACATCCCTGTGGAGAAATTGACTGAAAGGAAAACTGTAGTCAGGTCGGCACAGCAGGGGAATTATGTGATGGCCTGAACACTCTCAAAGGTGTTTTCTTATCTTTTATTTGCAATAAACTATAACGTAGTCTTTCTTCTATTTTTATTAAAATGTACATCTTCCAAATTTTTATGTGCAAGTTATCTATTAATTTTATGTTAAAAGAACATTAAATCTTTAGATTTTAAAATAATAAAAATTATACAAATGACATGAAGTAGAAAAGTATAGACTATTTAAATCAAATATAATATCTTTATCTAGAAATGGCAATTTTGAAACTCCTGAAGATATTATATGCTTTACGTAAATATAAAAAATGTTTTTACACAATTTGTATCAGGCTATATATAACGTTTTTTCTCTCTTTTTGTACTCTTTTTTTTAAATCTCTTAATGTTTTTCTTCCTTTGACATTATATTTTGTGTATTTCCCATTATTTTTCAGACATATAATGTTAGAGTAGCTTCGTAGCATTCCATTCTATGAATTTCTGTAATTAATGATTATACTCTTGGACACTTGGGTGTTTTAAAGTTTTCGTTGTTGTTATTTATATCTTTACAGAGAGACTATGCTCAGTACCCAGTGACCTGTATGGTAATCAATGATAAGCATATATTTTGTAACATTAATGTATCCTTAACCTTTTGGACAAAAATATATTTGGTCCTTTTTTAATATGGGGTCAATGGAAAAAATCCTCTTTTACTGGCCTTTTGGGTTTGCCCACACAAAAACTCTACTTTGTAAGGAAGATTTTTGCTCTTTTCACTAGATCGTCCCCCAAATTATTTAAAGCCTGTAGACCTTAGCTATTAAGACGGTTTATGAAATTAGGTTACAACAACTTAAAATCAACACCAGATATATGTTGTAATTATAAGTATGTAATTGGCTTGTAGCGATTTTTGTTTGAGAACCTCTGGGCCTTGCTATTGAAACCACTGTGACCCACAAAAGAAGTGTTTCACTTCCTCTCTGGCATTGCAAGAAAGGCTTTGGCTTTCTTGAGAATTCATAGTAAGGCAGGGTATATGCTTATCTTTCCCCAACATTCCCCACGATCTAACGGTTATTCAGGCTTACAATGAACTATATCCTTGAGGATTCCTCATTGACTAGAGTTTCTATAAAAATACTTATATTTATCTAGAAAAAATAAGACTGTTCCACCTTTGAACTTAAATGAATAGTTTTTGTTTAAGCTTAAGCAATCATGGCCAATTGTTTCTTTAATGAATAGCTTTGTTTGATTTATTTGTTATTTTATGTAGAAATTTCTGATGTTAAATGAGACCTTTGTACTTTTATATTTTATTTCTATTCTTAGTTTCTGGTTTCAAATATGAGACTTATACTACTTTTAGACAATGAATTGAAAAAGTATATTGTTTGTCCTTTAGAAATATCAAATATCACATTTTTGAAATTTCTATAAAGGTATATGTCAGTCCATTTTTGCTGCTATAATGGAATACCTAAAAGTACGTAATTTATAAACAATCAAAAAAAATCTTTTTTCACAGTTCTGGAGACTGGGAAGTCTAAGATCAGGGCACTAGTAGGTTCCATGTCTGGTGAGGGCTGATCCCTGTTTCCAAGATGGTGCCTTGTTGCTGTGTCCTCACATGGCAGAAGACAGAAAGGCCAGGAAGGCGAGAGAGATGGAGAGTGTACCCTAACTCACCCTTTTATAATAAGCACACTCTGGACATAATGGCATTAATCCATCGATGAGTGCTGACCTTTAAGAGCTGATTCTTAATAGCTCTTAATAGTGTTACAATGGCAATTAAATTTCAACATGAGTTTGGGAGGGGACAAACATTCAAAGCATAGCAGTATAATACTGTAGGTATTCATCTGTGGGTTGCTTTTATCAACAAATACATGTTGTAGAATCCACTCTTGTTTATGTATATAGCTCTGGCTCATTCATTTTCACTGCTACATAATCTTAAATAGAATGAACATGTTTAAAATGTATGCAAATGACCAAGCAGAACCCAGAGAGCTGGTGCAGACTGCTTTAGGAACAATTCATAAGGACTAGATCAAAAGCAAGTGTGCAGGCTCATTATTGCCCATTTATCCTAGGGAAGCTTACAAAGATCTAACAAGTCCAGTCATCAGATTCCAGGAAAGGACTCTGACTTTTGGGCCGCCTTTCTTTATGCTGCGTTGTTACAGAAACATCGGCCTTTCCGCTGCTTTTCCAGTGATCAGGAACAAAGAAACAAGGGCAATGTAACATGATAGAACCTTACCTTTATCTCTATCCTTATACTTCAAAGCATTTAGTTAGGGTAGCAGCACTGATGTGACTGGGAAGTTTGAATAAAAGCTCTCAAGTTACAGCTGTATAAGATATCACCCTAGTGGCAAGACTTATCACATCAATGTTCATAGTAGGGGAAGCATCAACTCATGCTATGGTACGAGCAAAGTCTGGGTCCAAACTGTGCAGTGAATGAGCACTGTTAATAGCCAGTTTTCATGTAAGCATTGCAATAAATCAACAATTTTTCTGGATGAAAGTTAACACTTACCTTTTTTCACCTCCTTTAATCCAAAAAGTGCCCTGTACCTTATCAGCAACCTGCATTGTTTCAATCCATAAAGATTTGCTATGAGATCATTATTGACATTTTTATAAGAGGCATTGGGGGGGTGTCTGAAATTTCTAGAGATTGCTAGATGGGTATTTGGCCTGCAGATCATTTTTATCTGAAACAAAACAAGAAAAGTCCACTTTTAAGGTTAGTTCAGGAGGGTCCCATTACCCAAGTTCCAAAAGTATAATAAGGCTTAGCTATAGCAAGTAGGCAGAGAAAAGTCTCATAAAGATACACAGTGCTGCTTGCAACATTCTTCAAATAACAGAGAATCTGTATTTTTTTGAAGGAAGAAAGAGCTACCAGGCATGGCTTATATAGCCTTGGGTATCAATTGTTTATAGTCAGATATATTGGCAAACAATAGCTAGTATAAATCAACAGTGTTTGTCACAAGACATCAAAAGGAAAATAGTGTTCTTGGGCACTATTGTACTTGGTTGGGCTGTAAAATTGGATTAATAAATTATTTTCAAGCTCAAATTTACTAGTTAATGCCACTTTTTGTTTTTCAAAAATGGTTATCCCAGTATTTATATACAGCATCAATACATAAAGTTTCCATTGCTATACCTTTTTCTCAACAGTTGTTAATGCCACACTTTTTAATTTTTAGCAATATGGTAAGTACAAAATACATTTTCTCACTTAATAAGGATAAAGATATCTTCATTTTTATTAGTGATTCACTTTACGTCTTCTGTGAAATCCAAGTTCAAATCTTTTGCTCATTTTCTTCAGCGTATTTTTTCTTTTTGTTATTGATTCACAAACTCTTTCCAAAAAATAGAGAATGACAAAACACCTCCTAATTCATTGTATGAGGCTAGCAAAACCCTGATACCAAAACCTGAAGAATAGGAAATTACAGACCAATATATTCCATTAACATATATCTGAAAATCCTGGGCACAATTATAAATAGATAGAATTCAGAAATACATAAAGAATAAAACAGATGTTAACAAGATACAGTTAAGAATAAACAGCCATATTAACATACATAGAAAAATCATTTGACAGGAAGATAAAAACTCTTCATAAACCAGAAAGAGACTGAAACATTCCCAATATGAAAATGTACCTCTACAAAAATAGTAGAGGTACATTTTACTTAATGATGAAAAGACTGAAAGCTTTCCACCTAAGCTCAAAAATAAAGGATGTTGGCTGAGCACAATGGCTCATGTTTGTAATTACAACACTTTGGGAAGGCCAAGGCAAGAGAGTTACTTGAGGACAGGAGTTTGAGATCAGCCAGGGCAACATAATGAGACTCTCGTCTCCACGTAAAAATGTGAAAATTAGCCAGATGTGGTGGTATGCACCTGTAGTCTCAGCTACTCAGGAGGCTGAGGCAGGAGGATCCCTTGAACCCAGAAGTCTGAGGTTATGGTGAGCTGTGATCACTCCACTATACTCCAGTCTGGGTGACAGAGGAAGAAATGATCTCTAATAAATAAATAAATAAATAGATAGATAAATAGATAGGTAAAGCATGTTGTTCTCACCAGTTCTACATATTACTGAAAATTTTGGCAAGAACAATGATGGAAAAAATCAAAATTCAAAGAATTAAGTTTTGAAAGGAAGAACTAAAACAGTTGTCATTCTCAGACAATGTGATTATTCATGTAGAGAAAAATATAAAATGTATGACATTGTCTCTGTTTTTAAAATATGCCATTATTATCCTAATGTTACATCATTTCTTTAAAGCCACAAAGAGAGCCAAACAAAAATGTGCAAAAGGTTCAAATAGGCACTGATACAGAAAAGGCATAACAAACAATACTTGAAAAAAATCTCAGTATCAATAATCATCTAAAATATATTCCTGCAGAAAAACTGGTAGAAGAATGTTCATAACAACTTTATTTAAAATATTTCAATACAAAAAGAAATATCTATCAAAGGGTAATGGGTAAACAAATGGGGTATATTCATTCAATGGTATACTTCTTAGAAACAGATAAGAGCATACTACTTACACATGCAGCAATATGGCTAAACCTCAGAAGCATGTTGATTGAAAGAAGCTAAACACAAAGGAGTTTTACCCATTTGATGTTCTGGTAAAGAAAAAAGGCCATATATGGATTTAAAAAGTTTAAAAATGATTGCCTTCTCAGGGCGTGGGGACCTAGAATTTACCTGGAAAAAACACTGGAAAACTCTCTGCAGTAGTGGAAATGTTCTTTTTCTTGTTTAGGGTAGTGATTAAAACTAAGTGAACTAAATACTTATGATGTATGCATTTTACAGAGTTTAAAGTGTAAAGCATAAAGTTTAAAGTATAAAGTCTATGTCAACTTATTTCCTAGAGAATTTCTTATTTATAAAAGCTAAAATAAAAAATTACCTAGCTTCCTCTTATTGGTAATTTTCAAGATAATATGCAGAATCAGACATTCTCTTAACAGCTAGTCTTTATTTTTGCTAACATTACATTTATAGGCACTGCAAATTTAGGAGGAATTGCTATCTTTACAATAAGTTTCTATATAGTAATATATTTATAGTTTTCATATAACAAATATTTTGATATATTCTATTTTACAAATATTAAAATATATTAAATTATTTGCATGATAATTTTTTTGTGTTCTATTTAAATTTGAATCTGATCTAAGAATTGTGTATGAGGTCTGCTATTAATATTCTTTGTCATTGGGTCAAAATGCTAAAGTACAACTACTATTTTTTTAAATTATCATCACCTTAAAGCATCCCTATTATTATTTGGGTGCTGAATAATTATTTCTAAATGCCTAGGGTAGTGATATCTGTGAATTGAATGCACTATTTTATAGGTCTTGATTTTAGAATGTCCTCTCTGGTATTCTAATAACCTCCATATAATCTTCATGATTCACTTTTTTCTGCTTTGTACCTACCTCTTTGGTTTTGGTCAGTTCCAGGAACCATCACATATAGTTTGGCATGAGGAAGATTTATTGAACACATGCCATGTGGTAAGCATCAAATAAATTATGACTAACACTACTCTATTTTCTTCATCTATCTCTCAGCCTATAAGTCATTAGTCCTCAACTTACTGACATCATCTGATATTTTATGCAAGGATGAACTTTTCTTTCCTTCTGCACACATTTTATCAGGCCAAATGGGAGTCCCCATAAATATACTTATGCATATTGGGAAAAGCAAGCATGATACATATAGAGGTAGCTTTGTACATGTGTATAGCATTATATTTTCTAAACTGAAATTTGGCAAGTAATGAAATCATCTGACTGACAGACTAAAAGCTACTCTTAAAGCTCTGGGTAGGAATGTCCTCTCGTTTCATGGCTTTGTTGCTCCCATTCTCAATATATGGAGTGAGACCACTACACGAGTTTCGTCTTTGATCAAAAATTGTAATTCAATATTTGGCTTAAAGTCACTCTGCTCTTGATTTAGTGTGTTTTTTTAGAGAAAAAAAATAACATTCGTTAAGTATTCTGTGAAAGCTAATCACTCTGGATCCCCTGATCTATCAGAACTTATTTACAAATGATTATGCAGCTCTAGAAACTCAGTCAAAGAAGTTCATTGGGTAAAAGTTTTTATTTGTTTTTGGTAATGGCAACTTCACTCCTGAGGATACGAACCACCAGCTGTCATATATGTGTGATTAATTGGATCCCTTTCCAGACATTAAGGACGCCCCACTATGTTTCTATGTTTTCTGGCAAAAATAGAAGTTAGCTTAACACAACATCTTGGCAAAAGATTGCTGGCATAAAACAACAAAACCATGCAAATTGGCAAGAAAAATACCTTGTGTATGAAACTATTTCCAAAAACAGCAGGTGCAAAGCCAAATTCACCTTACCAAGTCCTGTAATATGCACAAGCTTATGTACAAAAACTTAAATACTTGTCCTACTTAATATTATTCTGGATCTAGGTTTAGATTCTTTTGTTTTTATTTTCTTGGAGAGAAAAATTTTTTTCAGAATTTGGAATGATATATTACTGTCTCTCCATAAATATATTCTAGCAAATATATTTATGAGACTGCAGACTCAACATTCTTCTCATATCAATAAATGCTAAGTATAATGGTTAATTTTATGTGTCAAATTGACTGGACCAAGGAATGCCCAGGTATTTGATCAAACATTTCTCTTAATGGATCTGTGAGGATGTTTTCAGATAGCATTAACATTTGTATCAATCAACTGAGTAAAGCAGATTGCCTTCCCTTAGGTGTGGTCCTCACCCAATCATTTGAGGACCTGAATAGAACAAAAAAGCTGACCCTCCCATGAATAAGAGGGAATTTCTTTTGTTTGATTGCTTGAATTAGAGCGCCAGTCCTTTCCTGCCTTATACTCAAATGGAATTATTGACTCTTCCTGGGTCCCCATCTTGCCACTTTTCAGAGTGGAACTTACATCATCAGCTCTTCTAGTTCTTAGGCCTTCAGATTGAGACTGGAACTATACTGTTGGTTCTTCTGGGTCTTCAGCTTGTTGATTGCATTTCTTGAAATTTCTCAGTCTCCATAATCACATGAATCAATTTCTTATAATAATCTTTTCATACACATACATCTTGTTGGTTTTCTGAAGAGCTCTAATATAGATTTTATATATTTTTTATTATATATGCATATATTTTACACACATACATATACCATCTTTTCTCCAAATTCTACATAAAATTGAGAGTGAGTTGGTGACCTGGCATTTATTGATGTAAGAATGTTGAGTCTGATTGTTTATTTTCTGGTGACATATGCATAAGTGTTTTACATGAGTCATAAGACTCCCATCCCATTTCAATGAGAGTAACTTTTTTTTTTGTATTCTTAGATTTTACACTTTTATTTTAAAACAGAAAATTTCATATTAATGCCTATTTTTAGACAGAATGGTGCATTAATTAAATGTCTTGTCCTTACTGTTATAAGCTCTGTTAGAAAAATAAACATCTCACAACAAACTACAGTGTCAGCTTTTTAATAAATACATAAAACAGAAGAAGTTAGTAGTCAATCAGAGTTAGATCAACAGGTTCATAGTATAGTATGTGAAATTATCATATTCTCCAATCTTTTGTATCATTTAAGGCAGTTTAACTTTATGTATATTTTCAAAACCGGAAATAATAGAAACATGTTCATTGAGAATTTGTTTCTTTCTTAGAGCTATTTTATGTTCAAATATTTTAATTTAAAAATATATTTTATATTAAATTTCTTTTTACAAAGGCAGTACATGTTAAGTGAAACAAAATAAGATTACCTTACTGATAATTTAAAAACATTTCTAAATTTTTTTGCAAAGGTTTATAAAACCATAATGAAGTAGCTAGTGAATGTAAAATAGTTTTAAAGCTATGTTAAATATACACAAAATGAATTTCTATATTAATATGTGCAAATTTATATTTTCTTATAATTTAGAATTAAAATATTTCACACTCAAACATTCTTAATAAAATCTATGTACCATATACCATACTTGTCATTTTGCAGAATTTTTATCAAAATCACATTTATCTGTGGGACAGTGTAAAGTTGGTAAAAGTTCTTTACACGAATCACACATTTTCCATCCTTGATGATAGCAGTGGTTTTTTTATATTGTTGTATTACACAATTTTAACTGAAGTAGGCTGTAGAGTCTAGAAACCTGATTAATAGAGTTAGCTTACAAAGATAAATTTTATGCCTAAAAATATTCCAGGTAGATAAAAGAGTAGTGTTATGATTCTCAGGTATTACATTAACAGCTGCCCAAATAGCTGAACGATTGTTTCATATAATTCAAATAATTTAAATATGCAGTTTACAATAGTCAGTACATGGGCTGGAAGGTAAATTGATCAGAGGCAAGAAAAAAGTCAAAAAAATAGAAATGATAAAAGAATGAAGAAGTAGGAGGATCCAGGAGGAAAGCTGTTTTCCATACCACTGATGGGTTTGATCAAATTTTTCTCCTGCCATTGAACATAAGACATATAAGTGCTGTAAAATCTAATTATGATGGTTTTATGTAATATTTTTTCCAGTTAATTGTTTAAAAGTGAGATGATCTCTCAGAAAGGAATAGAAAGAATAAAAATTTGTTAACAAAACTGCGAGAAACCCACCCATTCTTATAAGTTAAGTTAGGGTTTGCTGAAATTGTAGCCACTAGCATAAAATATAAGCAGGAGCCTGAAAGAACTTTTGTAACCTAAAGATGTGCAGAAAATCTGAGCTAATAATCAGTTATAGGCTCCATATTGAGTTGTACGTGATTCAGTTGTTCTGAAAATTGGCTTCACATGTTATCATAAATGGGTTCTCAAATATTTACAAGAAAGGAAATGCCCCTATACCCACAAACATTTGAAGTTGAGTTGGTGTAGTATTTATTCAAGCATAATTTTAAACACTGCATCTAAGATGCAAACAACTGCAACAGACATCACAATTTCAGAGATGTTAAACTGAAAAGGTGGTGTCTTAGAATCAATAAAATATAAATACGGATATGTATAATCAGTTACACATAATAAATTGCTATGGAGGATATATAAAAGAAAAGGGTCATTATCTGAAAGAATGCTAGTTCTATATTTCTTTGAAAATACATCTCAATTTGCATTGCATGAAATGGATTTAAGGTCAATATAAATATAGTCATAAATTAAATATTGAGAGTAAACAAAAGAGAATACAATAAGCACATGATTGAACTCCCAAGTAACTGTGATTCACTTGATAGTTTTATGAAAACATATATATCACAAATCCTTTAAAATGGAAAGAAGTTCAAACAGTTCTGAAAATTTAAAATTCTTCGTTTTTAATGGGTCAGTCTTTGTTCAGAAGCATAGGTTCAAATAAGCTTTAAAATCAATCAGAGATGTTTGGAAATGAAGAACTTCACCATATCATTAAATTCAGTTATTTTCCACAATTAGACATTGAGTTTGAAGCTTTAAGGCAATCTTTTGGGAAAAGTGAATGGAGAAAACAGGCATAAGGAAAGGAAGAAAAACCTTTGAGTATAATTTATTCCACCAGGTACCAGGAGAACTATGACTCCATAGAGAAAATTTTTCACACATATTTCAGTGTCTCATGGATGCCTATTGTCATACATAAGAATATTTTCAATGGAGATGAAGTAAATATTAAAAATACATTTGGGATTTATTCTTTGGTTAAGTGTTGCATCTGATGCATCCACTGATTTTAATTTTGAGTTTTGAAAAATTTGCCTCCAGAGATATCTACTCTGTTTAACCTTAGATTTTTTTGTTATTTTTGTAAACCAAAGCTAAACTGAACATTTAGGACATAATCAAATTTTCAGTGAATTTTCAAATCTTCCAGAGAATGTCTACAGCTTAATAAATATTAGAAAATGACCAAAAATATATCAAATGCTTATAAATACATGTGCACTGCAGTGTAAAGGTGTCCCCAGAGAAATAAAACGCATACAGTTATGCTGTAGTGTATGTATGTACGGTGCATTTCTAAATCATTATATACTTCAGGGCACAAAACTGCTGCTTTACCAAAGTGTTGTTCAAGTTCTTAATTTTGTTAACAGTTTAAAATTCATTAATTGTGTTTAATACCAATGAATCTCAAAAGGATCCTGTGGCTGTATTAGTTGAAAATAGGCTCTATTTACATAAACTATTTGATCTAAGAATACCCTGTTTTTCCTTACCTTTTAATTAATTCTAACTAGTCAAATATTAATTCTCTTCTCACAAACCATTATACAGGAAAAAATCCATTATTCAAGTAAAATGTAAGCCTAAAATCTTTAAGAATTAGCTTTTTAAGTAAAAAATAGAAAGCACGAGATATCAGAAGCATAATCACAATCATCATCTAGCACTGAATTGCCTACACGGGAGTTTGTCCCTTCCTGTGATAACAGCCTTGGTCCACTATAAAGTTAGTGCAAACTAGTGAGGGTATAAAATATACAAACTCCTGATTTTTAAGGATTTAATTTTGTTATGCTGTTTGGGTAATTAATTCCAAAAATTAAGTTATTGTCTATAAACACTGTTACATGCATTTTTAAAATCGCCAGCATTTTCATTAATGGATATCTTCTACTTTTTCCTTTTGGGGATTTGTGAAGCATCCATGTATTTGCCTTGTTAAAAAGGATGCTATGTGTGACAGGCTACAAAATACAGTTTTTAGACAGTTCTTAGTGATCAAAGGTTTCTGACACAAATGAGTCACAGGACTGAATTATGTCAATCTCTCATTGGGGGAAGGAAAGGTAGTTCAAGTTAGCATCATAATTGCTTGGATGTCAGGGACATCTAATGTAGCTACTGTGTTTGTTGGCTTCCAGAACAACTTACTATAGTTTTTCAGTCCTCTTTCTGGTAGAATACAGGATGGAAGTTAGTCTTTATCAAAATGCAAGTATCTAGTACATTAATCCAAGTGCTGGAAAACAGTAAATCTGGGAAGTTAACTATAAGAAAATATTTTAAATAAATTCTTTTGTTATCATAGGCAAAACTCTGCACTGCACACAGGGCTGTTGGACCACTGGCCAATGCAATCAGACTAAGTCCATAAGGAGATGGTAATTATGAAGACGTTCCCATTGGGGAAGACAGAGCTCATGGCCCCTATATCGAGATCTTGAGCCCAGCACTGAACAACTCCAGGGGACCCTGTTCATACAGGTTATGGTGCGAAGTGGTTCTCCTATGGTTAGGCAGTGCTGCAGTCTCTTAGAAGCTGATTAGCACGAAAGACTGGAAGTCGACTAGGACTAATTTAGTTTGAATTACTATTCTCTGCTTTGCTTTGAAATTGTCTCATGCCCATATAGTTAAGATTTCAGTAAATCACCTTTAAAAATATTTGCCAATTGAATATTTTAAAGATTCAAGAGGTAGCATGACACGTGAAATGAACACTGGCCTGGCAATGAGAAGATGAAAGCTCTTTGCTAATTCTGTCAATTTATCACTTGGGTGTGTTTTAAGAAGTCATTTGAACATTCTGAGCCTCAGTTCCCTGACTCACTAAATGGAAGAATTAGCTTATTTCTAAGCTATCACCTACCCTCTTCTTATTTTATAGTTTTATGAAGTCTGGTGAGTAGGATTGGGGTAATTCAGGGAAAGATGTCCTTAGGCTACATTGAAGGGCAAAAACAATATAGTTTTTCATTTGAAAAATGCTGATATCTATTTGGAATTAAAATATAAAAAAAAGAAAAAAAACTCATTCAAAATCATGGTACTTTGTTTGAGGCAGAGTTTCTAAATATCTTCTGAATCAATGATTAGACAAATGAAATGGCCAAACAATCTCTCCAGTTTACCAGGTAAGAAGATACAAAACTCTACATCTGCAAATGATGAAGTTATTCAGGTGGTGATGATACTTTACAGTGTCCCTTATTAACATTCAGCTTGTAAAACTAGTATTCTAATAAAGTGACATTGTATTATTAGGTTTTTATGGCAGTAGTAACTTAGCACTTATTTAATCCAGTCATCTGTGAAATACATAAACATATCCTGTAAGGAAGAAAAACAAAACATAAAGGCAAAGAGGAGAGAATGCTGGAATTAGTATCCACCTTGTAAAAAGAAGAAAAAACGTAAACACACATGCATAAAACTACATAGTTTCAAAAGCAGTATCCTTAATTAAGGTTCTATCTGTTCACCTCTTGAAGGAGTGAAACACTAACCATTTATTCATCTAGCTGTTCCTGTCTATTCAACTACCAATGGTTGAGGTGTTTGGCAACATTAGTATATAACTGCTGAACTATTTTTCTCATCCACATGTTCGGTGCAGGGATTATTGTACCCTTGTAGTGACACAATGCCAAATTATCTCACAGCATTGTCTCTCTCTGGGAAGCGTAGGGATGGCAGGTACCTGTAAAGTGTTATCAGTGCTCTTCAGATGATCTACATTCTATGCTGATCTAAATAAGTTATATATTACAGTAAAGTGCTACAATGACACTAGTCTCCAACAGTAGTAAGACACATTTTTCTCTGAAAAATTCAGCAGCTATGTGAGTCACATGATGATGAGGATGCTTGTCAGTCTTCATTCGAGTACTCAACCAACAACCGGCATGATCTTGAGCAATTTGTCTCCTCCTGTGACTTTTAAAATTATAATTTTTAGGAGCAATTATTTTAAAAATCCAGTTTCCCATAAAGTATTTTAAAATCTTTTTTAGAAGTTGCACCTGAAAGTCTCATGAGCATTTAATTTGCTGATATCCATTTTTATTTCTTCAGGTTTCTCACGTCGGTAGGTTACCGCTCTCGTGCAAACACTTTGCAGAATCAACTTATCCTGGATGGATAAGAAATATTATTATTAATTAAGGGCCTAAATTATTATAACTAGACAATAACATACTGATAGTAATTCTTTTTCAGACTTCACTGACCTTTTTTGAGGCTGACACTCTGTAATCTGAGGAGGACTTAATTTTATTACTATTCCATTGTAGTATCACCTGTCTAATGATGAGGACTTTAAGCAACCCAATCAAGAATGTAACTATGAATATGATGAAAAATATTCTCAAGTAGCTTGGGCTAGAGAAACATTCTGTAATAAAGCAAACAAATACATGCATTAAAAAATTGGAATGAGTAAATCAAAGGATTCTATCAATTAAATGATGTTCACATTTTAATTAACAGGACCAGAGGTATTTGCAATCTACATTTCTAAAACAGGGGACTGAAATCACTGTTGACTCAAAAAACTAAACTCTCTAATTTTTATTGCATATTTATTATTACAATATTTTCAAACTCTCCTTTGGAGAATAGCAACAATTAAGGTATTTAATAATATTATTTCTTTCTTTGCAGCTTGATTTTTTAAATTGTATTAATTGGAAAATGTCCCTTAATCAAACATAATTTTTTCCTTGATGGAGAGAGAGACAGTTTTTGTGGTGTGAACTGTTGATCACTAAGTGGAAAATAGGATTTAAAATATTTAACAGCTCTGGGCATTAACATATGTTTCTCTTGTTATCATTTGTTGCACACGAATAATGGAAAATAAAGTAAACATCTGCAGAAGCTAAAATCAATACTACTCTAATAGATAAATAAATATTTCCCCTGAAATTTTAATGCAAGTTTTCATTATTATTACATATGGCTTCTCCAGGAAATAGGAGTGTCCAATTTGGGACAATATGAAAATCTCTTTCCTTACTTACATTAATTAACTTTTTACGTATCTGTTAACAAAATCTATTTTATTTGCCTCTTAAAATTTACTGTGTATTTTTCTAAGAACAAATAATTACTAGCTGGAAAAAAAATGTCATGTTAAGAGGAGGGACATGCTAGATCTCCACTTTAGCACCAGATCCTTGCCAAACTCTCCTTGGAAAGTCTACAGGCGCTCTTGTTGCCAGTGGTATTACCCTAATGTAAGAGGAACCTGGTTGCACAATAGGCAAGTATTCCACAGAACTCACTAGCTGCCCTGGATTCATCCAATTACTTCCTGGCCCAAAGAGGCATATGTTCCTCTGTTCATTCTCCAGACTTTGGGGACCTCACCCAAATGTCAAAGGTCTTCCTGAGAGGGCCACTAGAGGACACCTGCCAAGGCTTAGAAATGTGCATCACTCAATTACGGGGGATTTGTTTCTGAATTACCAGTGATGACCAAGTATGCTCTTGAATAAGGCAAGAACTCAGTGATGGAGAGCAAGAGTTCCTCTTCAAGTGGGAAGACTCAACTGAGCCCAATTTTCTTTTGGTCAGTGAGAAGCCACCTCGAAAGAAAGGTCAAAGGCAGACCACAGGGCTACAAACTGGAGTGAAAACACCAAATGCCAGTGAAAGTCTCCAGTCATTACAGGCCTCTCAGAGGGAGAATCCGGAATGCTCTGTTTCAAAGGTGGTGTTCTTTTTTTTTTTTTTTTTTTTTTTTTTTTGAGACAGAGTCCCACTTTGTTGCCCCGGCTAGAGTGAGTGCCGTGGCATCAGCCTAGCTCACAGCAACCTCAGACTCCTGGGCTCAAGCAGTCCTACTGCCTCAGCCTCCCAAGTAGCTGGGACTACAGGCATGTGCCACCATGCCCGGCTAATCTTTTTTCTATATATTTTTAGCTGTCCAATTAATTTCTGTCTATTTTTGGTAGAGACGGGGTCTCACTCTTGCTCAGGCTGGTCTCGAACTCCTGAGCTCAAACAATCCGCCCGCCTCGGCCTCCCAGAGAGCTAGGATTACAGGCGTGAGCCACCGCGCCTGGCCCCAAAGGTGGTGTTCTTGGGTTCTTCCACGGTGACCTTCAGGCTCATGTCACACATGCCCTTTGTCCTGACGGACTGTCATTTCTCTTGGCTGATTTAGGACTACTCAATCAGCTAAGGCAGATCCTTAGAGGGGGTGTGTGGTTTGACCGACTTACTGGCTTCTTGTCTGGTAGAGGTGCAGCCAGAGAGACTAAAGAACAGCGTTTAAATGAGATTGAGTGGCTAGATAATAGAGGTGCCCAACGAATGCCCTTTCCCTGGCCTTGCACAATGGTTGTGAAGGGCAGGGGAGCCCCCTAGCTACTGATGCATTTTAGAAATATTTCTAATAGGTTAGGATAGAGGGCATTTTCAGTACTCAAATTTGCATGCATTTTTTAATGTCGTTATGATGGTAAAACATCCATCCCTGGCTCAGGCCTTTCTTAGTTTAGGTCAGGCCAAGGTTTTTCTTAAGGAGCTTTAAGGAATACTTTTTGTAACAACACTTAAGTCAGAGTAGTATTTACTTAACATAATAAATGACATGTTGATATTTATTAGAAAAGGCACTTGCTTTCTGGAGTGATTGCTGCAGCTCCAGCTGGTAGCACATGGGCTCTTTACAGAGCCAAATTCATTACAGGCTAAACTCAGCGAGGATGCAAGGAAAAGAGGAAACAAACTCCACAGAAAGTTTATTCTTCTGTACAGTCTCTGTAAGAGCTGAAATTTTTCTTATAGGTTGGAGGAGAGATTTGAAATAATAGTAGCAATAGGAATGTTTTCAATGAAGACACAATTTCAAGCTTAATTTCTAATGCATGTGCAGTCCCACACCTAACACCTATATGAAGTAGGGCTCTGGGATTCTGGGTTCTCATAAACTTTTGTTTAAAAATAATCTTTGAACTTCGGGAGGCTGAGGTGAGAGGATCCTTTGAGGCCAGGAGCTTGACCAACCTGGACAACATAGTGAGACCCCATCTTTACAAAAAAATAAAACCATTAGGCGGGTATGCTAGTGCTTCTGTAGTCCCATTTACCCAGGAGGCTGAGGCAGGAGGATCACTTAAGCCCAGGAGTTTGAGGTTACAACGAGCTATGATTGGCCATTACACTGTGGCCTGGATGACAGAGCAAGACTCCGTCTCTTAAAAAAAATAAATAAAATAAAAATAATCTTTGAGGGACAGGCACAGTGGCTTACACTTGTAGTCCCAGCATTTTGGGAGGCCAAGGTGAGAGGATTGCTTGAGGCTAGGAGTTTGAGGTCAGCCTGGGCAACACAGCCAGACCCCATCTCTACAAAAAATAATAAAAAAAAAATTAGCTAGGTGCAGTGGTGCACACCTGCAGTCTCAGCTACTTGGGAGGCTGAGGTGGGAAGGTCACATGAGCCCAGAAGTTTGAGGTTACAGTGAGCTATGATAGCACAACTGCATTCCAGCCTGTGTGGCAGAGCGAGACCCTTCTCTGGAAAAAAAAAAAGTGATAATCTTTGAGCATAACTCTCACATGTTTCTCCCATTTCTGAGTCATATTTTACCTTAGATACTTCTTCGATGTTCAATGGCTCATTTAATGTCAATTCTTTGAGGTTGATATTAATCTCCATTTTACAGATGGGAAAACTGAGGCTCGGGGAAATTTTGTAGGAAGATTGATATTTCCTAACTAATAATGTTAAGGGACATGCCTTAGGCCTACTTCTTTGGACTAAAAGTTCCATAACCTTTCCATTGTGCCACATTTATAAATCATTCACTCCTAAACGATATTTATATCGGAATGAAAAGTACCAGGAAGGAATAGCCCTTTTGAAGTTATGTATTTTGCAAAAGCAGAATTCTAGAAATTTTTGGCTTCACCTGAAACATGAAAGTAAATGTTGATTAGATATGAAGAAGTTCACAACTAGAAGCAAGTTTGAGTTATGAAGGAAAATGATGGCTCCATAGACCTTATCTCTTTTTTTTTTTTTTTTTTGAGACAGAGTCTCACTCTCTTGCCTGGAGCGAGTGCCGTGGCGTCAGCCTAGCTCACAGCAACCTCAAACTCCTGGACTCAAGCAATCCTACTGTCTCAGCCTCCCAAGTAGCTGGGAC
>CAUYSK010057119.1:0-43472 GCA_963575035.1 Avahi laniger | reverse complement strand
GAAATTTTGGGTTAACTGATTGTTTTAAGAGTTGATTTAATAACGCAACTGAAATCAACTTTATTTCTAACATTTAACAGCACAAATATAGTTTGTTTTAAAATACTGATTGTTTAATGCTCATTTTTTTTTTTTTTTTTTAGACAGAGTCTCACTGTTTTGCCCGGGCTAGAGTGCCGTGGCGTCATCCTAGCTCACAGCAACCTCAAACTCCTGGGCTCAAGTGATCCTACTGCCTCAGGCTCTCGAGTAGCTGGGACTACAGGCATGCGCCACCATGCCCGGCTAATTTTTTTTTTTCTATAGATCTTTAGTTGTCCAATTAATTTCTTTCTAATTTTAGTAGAGACGGGGTCTCCCTCTTGTTCAGGCTGGTTTCGAACTCCTGAGCTCACTCAATCCACCCACCACGGCCTCCCAGAGTGCTAGGATTACAAGTGTGAGCCACCGTGCCCAGCCTAATGCTCGTTTTTAATGAATCATTTCATGCAAATCTGTAAACAGAACAAGAACATGGAAACAAAAAATAGTGGAAAGAAATTGTTAATAAACCTGAAGAATCCTTCCTTTGTTTCTGGAAGGATAACCATTATCATTAGTAGAACAGAAATAGGATAAAGAACTATCAAACAAACAGAGGGACTAAATAGGAAACAAAGAAAACACAATTCGCACTAAAGACCAGAAAAGGAAAAAAAAAGACTAGAAAAAAGCACAATAAAAAACATAAAAAAATATGACAAATGTAAGCCTTATATATCTTTTTTTTTTTTTTTTTTTTTTTTGAGACAGAGTCTCACTCTCTTGCCTGGGGCGAGTGCCGTGGCATCAGCCTAGCTCACAGCAACCTCAAACTCCTGGTCTCAAGCGATCCTACTGTCTCAGCCTCCCGAGCAGCTGGGACTACAGGCATGCGCCACCATGCCCGGCTAACTTCCTCTATACATATTTTTAGCTGTCCAATTAATTTCTTTCTATTTTTGGTAGAGGTGGGGTCTCACTCTTGCTCAGGCTGGTCTCGAACTCCTGAGCTCAGAATGATCCGCCCACCTCGGCCTCCCAGAGGGCTAGGATTACAGGCGTGAGCTACCACGCCCGGCCTATTTTGAAAAATTTTGAAAAAAATTGCTTGGATCTTTCTGAATCCTGGCAGTCATACAGTGCAAAGATTCTGGGCATATATAGGCAATAGTGATTGAAAACTGATCCTTCAAAGGACTCCTGCTGTTGACTGCTTCCCAGTTATATTATTTAACTATGAAAACAGAAAGTCCTATTCTCACTTCAACCCACTCATTTTGGGCTCTCATTCCCACCAGTGTACTTAATGTCACCAACTACCTTCATCTTGCCAAATCCAATGTCCTATTTCCACCCTCCTCCTGGTTCTGCCCTCTGTCCCCAGTCATCACGAAAAGCCAAGTTTTAGCCTAGATGGAGAGTCTTCTTTTTGATATCTGCCCCGTTCCTTATCATTTCCCTTCTCGGGTGCATTTCAAAGCTTTTAGCAGCAGCCATCCCTCTTTCTTCCCTAGTGCTTTTACTACAAACTGCTAGTCACTGAGCAGAGCCTCCAATAAACCTATCCATATTGATTTAGTTTACTGACATTTTCAGGTGCACTTGGTTTAAAAGAAAGTCCAGAGAGAAAATCCATAACAAAGAAGATGAATCCATAATGCTACAATTTCAGGGTCTGAATAAGGCATCAGGAGAAATTTCTCTACGTGTAGGCTCTCCTGTGTTCCTTAAAACAGACACTATGCAAATCCAGCCTCCTTTACTTCATACTAACCTGGCTGGATGTTTGTCTCCACCATGAGTTTATCTGTTCAGATTGAACAAGACAGGAAACTCAAGGGAGTGGAAGGATAGCCAGAAAGTGACACACATAAGAGGTGATGGGGGAAGAACAGGAAGTATTGATTGTCCCTCTGTCCCTCTGACTCTTTCTGACCCTTCCTTGTTGGTCTCTTCTCCTAAATGTCAAATTTTTTTGAAAAACCCGAAGCATGGATCAATAAACCATGTGCTGTCAGTTAATTCTTATTAATGTTAATCTAAGAAAATATCATGAACAATCAGAGATTTCGAAGTGAGGCATGGGCTTAAAGACTGTCCAAGAAGAAATGAGCTTACGATGGAATTTATGCACAAATAACTGTAGACACAAAATACAGTGTTTTTAAAATATCATCTATGATATTAGAACATCAGAATAAACCAAATTAAAGTTGCATAATTCAATGAGCAAGATGTATGTGTGAGGCAGCATGATGCAGACTTTCCTGGGATAGGTTATACTATGAGTCACCATGGTCAGCACCAGGTTTTATCAGATGAGGTATGTAACTCACAGACGCAAATCAGTGGCTGGAATAGTCAACTAGCTCACTACATATCCATTGTGACATGGTTAAAACAGCATTTGATATTCTGACATATTCTGTAAAGAAAATTATGGTGAAATGGTGCTGCTGCTAATTATCTGAATACTACTGACAGCTGAAGTAACTAAAGTCAAGTTCATGATTTCCCTTAGATTGCCAATTTTTTAATCTCCAGGGGGTTGAGTTCCCAAACAGATTTTGATTCCCAAATTCAGCCTGGGAAAAACTGCTTTTTCTTTCTCAGTTTGTCACTGATGGCCACATGGCCAATTTTACCCTGTGCAACAGTGGGCTTTATTTCTAAGACTTGCGAACTTTAAGGAGAAAGAGAATATTAATGAATGATCCAGCACAAAGCTGTAAGGAATTTCCTTGTGACTCACTAACATTGGAGGCTCATGTGCACTGTGGGAAGCTACATTAGACTCCTCAGCTATGCCTTCCTCACTTTACATTCAACCCAATGTCTCAGATGTTCCATGGATTCACCTACTGGGAGGAGGATCACATTTTCTGGGATTTCATTTGTACTTGCCATTTCTTCTGTCAAGGATTCATCTTGTAAAAATCGTGCGGGGAGAGAACATCACTCTCTGGGGGTGTCCTATCAAACCATCAGCAAATCCTGTTAATTACACCTGTAAAACAGATACAGAATCATATCACCTTTGACCACCTCTATCACCACTGCTACGCCCAAAGCACCGTCATGTCTTGCTTGACGTATTACAATAGCCTCCTGAACTGATCTTCCTCTTATATACTTGCTTCCTAGAAATTCTTTCTCTATGAAACATTCAGGGTGATTTTTCTAAAGCTCAAGTGAGAACTAATTACTGAAATTCTTTTGATGGTTCCCTACCTGAGTCAGATTAAAAGCCAGGGTCCTTGCCAGCAGTGGAACCACCCATAATGTCCTCTGTGAACTGGACACGTGCACTGTCTACCTGTCCCTGTGTCACTCCTCCAGCCATAGGGGTAACCTTTTGGTTGCTCAAGCTCCCATCACATTCCAGCCTTAGGGCTTTATTTGCACTTTCTGATTCTCTAGGCTGGGATCACTTCTTCTGAGTAATCTACACGGCTGCTTCCTCATTTTCTGTAGATCTCTGTTCAAACATCACCTTTTCAGAGAGACCCATGAGGACCAGCCTGTCTCTGGCAGCACCCCAACAAACATGGACTCTCTCTCTTGCTCTCTCTCTCTTGCTCTCTCTCTCTTGCTCTCTCTCTCTTCTGCTTCATTTCTCTCCTTAGCATTTGTCATGCCCAGTGTCTTGCTCATTTTTGTTTAGTATTGATCTCCCCTCACTGGAATTGGGCTTCACAAGTACTTTTACTGTTGTGTTTACTGTTGTGTCCACTCATCTACAAATAACCTCTAGTGACATTATGTGTAATCAGGGCATTGTCTAAGCCACTTATTTCAAAACCTTTCTTTAGCACGTGAGGCTGTGGCCTAGACAAGTGAAGTGATTTTTCTGCTGTCACATGGCAAGTCATGTTTGGGAGAACTCAAATACAGTGCATTTTTCTTTTCCTATTCTGTCCTTAGAATCAAATCCTAGGACCATGTGTCTGTGGTCTCTTTGTACGGGGGAAGGAGGAGGAGGCAGCTCTCCTATAACCAGGCATCCTATTTTTAAACAGCAAACAGGATGCCATACGTGGTTTTTCCTATGGATCATTCTCTAGGGCCTCTGGTCTCCTCTGTCTCTATCTTGCCTTGCAACCTTTAGTCATTTATCTTGTGTCTCTGGTTGTTCTGGGCATTGCTTAATTTCTTTCTGATTTGTTCAACTTACACATGCAGTTTTGAGTTCTGGCCATTTAGTTCATGGAACTCAACGTGACAATGTAATTTAATGCCTACTATGTGCTACATACCCATTCTCTCTCAGTGCCTAGGCAGAATTTGAATGAACAATTGTGTTCATAGAGACACATATTTCCATATTGAAATATTTTCTTCCTACCAAAGTCAAATGTTAAATAGTTTCATTCTCAGTTGAAGTTCTAGAAAGCAAAATTGTATGGTTTGAGGATGAAAAAAATCAAAGTATCATTTTAGGATATGTCAGGTACAATTCTAAATCTGTATGCAAGGGCTGGAGATTTGCTAAGTGCAGAGCCAGGCTGGTATTAAAATTAGCTTTCCCGTAGAATGCTGAGTTGTAGGCAAAGCTGACGTGGCTGTACCTCAGGGGGCTGCATGGGCATGCTTGCTCACTGACTTTGGTGTTTATCTGGATATTTAGGCAGGTTTTGTCAGTGCAGGGTTATCTGTTAGCCTACCTGCCTCTCCGTTCATAAGCATAGGTGAGTTTGAATGCACTAGGGACTTTTCGCTTCCTGGTCTTGCAGAGCTGATTTGATTCTGATAATATACACAGAAAATTGGAAGTCACACCCTATTTTCATAATTCACATCCAAACAAACTCTTGCATGAGACATAATTCTCTTTACACACTTTTGTTTACTTGATCACCTGACTCAGTTATTGTTTACCCTTATACTGCAATTCCTAAAGGAGGCATCACTGGGTGCTTTGTTTCAACACAATAACTATCATAGCAGGCCACCATGCTTCCTGTGGCCTCACCTCACTGCCGCTGAGACTCTTTTAGCATCTTCACAAATATAATACCTTTTTGTGCAAAAGTGGGAAAATCAGCACAAAAAGAAATCTTTTATTGTGGTTTGAAAGGAGTAGATTTTCAGTATCTAGGAAATGTATGAAATGGAAATAGATGAAAGGAGACACAATCAGAAAGGAAATATCCTCATGATTAATCAAAGACAAATAATTCCGTCATTGAAAAATGACTCAGTGTTTAACGTTTTCTTCTGCTCTTTAAGACCAGAATTCTGTAAAACTTTGAACTCTCAATATTAAAAGTAAAAGGACAGAAAATTTTCACTCCAGAATTTTTTTTTAACAAAGTGGAATCCCATGCTTTAAAGCATGTAATAATTGCTTTTTATTGCCTCTCAGATGAAAGCCCAAACTCCTGGGCCTGGCTTCAGAAGCCCTGGTCGCTGGAGTTTCCTATCCTTATCTCCTTCAGTGCTGAGCAGGAATCATCTGTTGTGGCCATCCTCACCTCGAGTGTCTCCCCCCATTTTAAATACCTTCTTTGCCCCTCTCTCTCAAGCATTTTAATTTTCCAGAACCTATTAAAGTCCATAGACTACTGTCAGCCACTTCTTAATGCTTGGATATGGAAATGGATATTGAACAGCGGTTTAGTCCCTATCTTCAAATAGCCATCCCTCCGTGCCCCAGCTCGGGTCTGTCTCTCCCTTTCCTGAGCTCTCGGAGCACCCACCAAACCACACAGCTCTCTCACCCACCCACTGCAGCATTAAAAGCTATTTTAAAGTGGCGATAGGTCATAAACCCCTCAAGAACTCCAAATGTAGCTTATACTTCTTTTATATTCCCCAGAGTGCCTAAGAAAGTGTGAAGCACACGGTTTCATCGATGTTTGATGACTTGATGATTTCAGAAAGAAAGTGACATTGTTTAGGGAAAAAGACACATTCTCATCTTTAGGCATGGCCAGGTGAGGTTAAGGTAATTACCATTGGCAAGAGATTTCTTAATGAAAATGTCAAGTTGCCTGGAGACACTATGCTTCTCATTCAACATCTCTCAAGTGGCTTTCCACACCTACAATTAGCATTTATATTTTGAATACTTCTTTAACATCTGTAAAAATTCTAAAACATTTTCCTTCTGTGGAGTACTCAAAACCTCCTGCAATGCCAGTTACAACAGTCAGAATCTGCAACTCCAGTGTATGAAAGCATCAGGTGAAGCATTTGTCAGGGGGGAGAAAAGTGATTGAGGTGCTTAAAATAGACCTTTCTATACCATCATGATGAAACAATACTTTTGTATAATATTTTAGAGCGTACAATGCATGTCACATTTCTTATTTTGTCCTTGTTTACTTTATTTTATTTTATCTCCCGTAATCCTTATATCTAGACTTCCATCCATTATCAAAGATGAAGAAACCGAGGCTTAAAAGTTGTGGTGGTGGTGAGCTGCCTAAGATGAGCAGAAAATATCTGTGGCAGAAATTTAATTAAGGTTGCTTGTTCTTCTTTCTACCACGGCAGTTTCCTCTCCCATAATTCCATAATACAAATCCTGGAGGGCTTTATTACTCATAGGAGAAAGCCAAGCTGAGAATTCTTTCTTATGCTTTTCTCAGAAAGTTCAAATCCACACGAGACTGACATTTGCAGACTCTGTTTAGCAGACGATTCCCTTTTAAAACATGTCATTGTACCCTGTGTACCACGCACACACAAAGCAGATGAGCAATGCATTTGTTTGTTGTTGAGTAAGCAGGTGAGTGTGTATAAGGTATGTAAATGTGGTCTTGGGGCTGGGATCTATAAGCTTCTGGCTGGTAAATTTCCCTTCATAAAATTTTATTTCAAAAACCTGGGGGGAAAAACCACCTTTCACATTAGGGGGATAAAATTACGCTGTGTTCTTCAGCGGGGTTTTTGCCAGGGGTGACATGAACTCAGTTGAAAGGTGTTTACTGTTCAGAATGATCTGGAGCCTCTGTTAGAGAGGGTGGTTTTAACATTGTTAATAGTCTGAAATCTTATTATTCTTTTCAAGTGTCAATCATCTCTTTTATAGATGTGTGGGGTAGATTGTCACTTTTTATGTAACCATCCCTAGGGAACCGTGCATCCTGATATGCATACCTGTGTGTGGCCCCTTCCCTTGAAGCTGGGCTGTAACCTGCTTTACTGATCAAAATGTGGCAAAAATGATGCCAGGCCTGTTTCAGACTGGAGTCTGAAGACCTGAAAACTTCCACCTTTGGGCTCTGAGGGAGTCTAGCTTCCATGTTAGAAATTCAACTACTGTGAGACCACTGTGCTGTGAGAAGCCGGACATAGCCATGTGGAGAGGCTCTGTGGAGAACTGAGACCCCCGCTGACCAGCCCAGCTAAGGTCCCAGCTGACAACCAGCAGCAATTTGCTGGCTTTACTTATGAGTCTTCTGAGCAATGGAGTCTTCATCCTTGGTCAAGACACTCTAGTGGATGCCCCATGAAGCAGAGGTGAACTGATCTTGCCACCATGCAGATTGCAGAATTGTGTGCAAATGAACAAAATTGTTGTTGTTTAAGATTCATTAGATTTTTGAAATAGTTTATGATGTAATTATATATATATACACATACACATTTTTTTATATATATATATATGTGTGTGTGTGTATATATATACACATAAATAAATAATGCCAAAGCAACAAATAACCAGGAAGTTGAAAGTCATCAAAAGAAACAAATAACCCTGCTTGGAAAAAATTGTTAATTAAAGATAAAAGCTATTATTCATGGTATTAGATTCCTGGCCTATTCCATCCGCCTGGCCCCTGTGGCCCTGCAGCCTGTCCCTTGTCCCTCTCCCTGACTGCCCAATCACTTCCACCCATTCCCTCTTTCCCTGAAGTCATCAGCACTTCTGGTTACAAGAAACAGGACAGATTCTACCAAAAACAAAAAAAAAAACAAAAAATAACAAAGTAGTAGCAGAAACAACAACGACAACAAAAATGAATAGTTTTCATATACTAATGGACAAGAGGAACAATTTTCAATTAATTTCATTAATTGTTGCCAACATTTAAAAATAAGATTTGTTTCTATTTTATTGACTGTTTTTGTCATCCTGCTAATTAGTCTTATCTGAAGCCACCATATTTCAAATGAAACCCATTTGATCTGTGTTTACTATCTACACCAGCAGTGGTTCTAGTTCTTTAGCTCATATCCTTGAAAGGATTTTAAAGTCTGTATTAATTAATGAAGTTGGCACCCAGAGCTACAAAGCATGGCTTTTTTTTTTTTTTAACTTTTCTCTGCCACAGTCTATTTTGCTTTCTAGTGTTTTTCTTTAGCTACTAAACAAACTTTCTGCTTTCCCAGAATGACTTTCAGTCTTTCCCATGAAAACTCATTGCCATGAACTCTGACCAAGTGACCTGAAACTTCACAGATTTACAGTAAAGTACACAAGAAAACAGTGAAGATCACATCAACCTCATGCTTGGCATTAAGGTTGTTACGAAGTGTTTGTTAATCAATGTTTCAGGGGTTTTACCAGAATGTGAATAGTCCTGAGAATTATTTATTTATTTTAGTTTTCTAGAAATGTATTTTCTTTCCACTTTTCCCTAAATAAGCAAAATCAATTTGTAGTAGATTTTGACGTCTTTATAGTTAGGTACTTAATAAAAATACCTACAAGAGATACCAATCTAAACATCCTCTACTATATATACAATATAATATATATTTGTGTGTATATATGTACATATATAATCCCATTTACATATATTTATCAGATTAAGAAAAGAGGTCATTCTGGTATGGTAAAAAGTTGATCTAAGTTGAAATAAAAAGATTTTGTGTTTATATTTGCCACTTATCAATTAGATCTCAATCTTTCTCTATCTCGGTTTCTTTGTATATAAAAATGATACAATAGTCCCTATCCCTTGGAGTTCTTCCACCATTGTGAGACAAGGGGAAAGTGCTTAGCACAGGCATCTGATGTAGAATAGTCACTTAGAAAGTGTTTGTTAAAACTGAATCTGGGTGATTTTGAATATTTGCATTTATTGAGTTAATAAGTAGGATCTTCTCTAGTAAATACCTGTAGTACTGCAAGCATTTGGCTATTCTACTGGTTGCTGGATAATTATATTGCATTATAGTTCTGTGTATTATCTGGATAATAAGATAATCTCTGTTTTCTGATGCATGAACATCCAGGTGCAGGTTATCTGGACATATTGAGAGTGATAAGAATGCACACAGTAGTTTTTCTACCCAGCACAGCTCCCTGATACGGTGAATTATTTAGATGACAGACGTAGTTATTTGCATGCAACTTAAGAGAAAGTGGGTGATCGCTCACTCATGCTAGGCACCAGAAGTACAAAACTGACTCAGACATGTATATTTTTCCTAGATCTCAGAATTTATGTAGGGGAACAAATATACACCCAACTGACTGTGATCTATGTCACAATGAAATAAGGGTTAAATATAAAGAAAGGAAAATTCTGAGGACAACAGAAAGGTAGTAGCTGATTCTAAGGAGATCTGGAAAGGCTTCTGGGAAGGGGTGAACTGTTAACAGACTTCGATGAAATAATTTGGATGAACTCTCACGGGACCCATCTCAGCCTGTCCCCTCTGAGGTGGGCACCTTAGACTGCCCTGCAGACCTTCAGTCCATCCTCCCCAGTCTGCTCTGTGCTGAGGGTTTCTGACCAGGAGAGACTGTGTCGACTGGCTCCCTTGCCCTGGGGCTCCAGCTTGGCTTTGACCAATGGGGACACCCTCTGTAGACAGGAGGGAGGGGGAGGGGGAGTGTTCATCCCCTTGGTTCCCTCCCTGCAGGGCTGCAGTGTGTGGGCTGCCCCCTCAAAAACAGTCTCGGGTCCCCAGTTCTGCTGAGCAGTCTCTCTTCTGGGTTCCCATTATTGCTTCCCCCTCTACCCCTTTAGTCCTCGCATTAACGCTTGTCCTTTCTCAACACCCTGCACGCATCTTTATAAATAGACCCTTTATTAAACTTTACTCAGATTATTGTAATTTTGCTGTCCTTTCTATTTCCTGCTGAGATCTTAACTGATATACTTTATTTGACAAAATTTTATTTGCTTCTACTCCTGAGGAGTTGTCTGTTTGATTTCCCAAGATAACCATGCTCTTTCCATCTTTCTGTTTTGCTCTTGCTGCCTCACTGCCGGAAGCACCTGCCCATCCTTCTTGGGCGTATTTCCACCTGTTCTTCAAGACTCTTAGTTCAAGAAAGCATCTTTGGGCCCCTATCATGGGATCCGATTACTTCTTTTGAGTTTACATCATATAGTTTACATATACTAGTCATGGTCTTTGCCACAGTAGGATGTATGTATTTTTATTTGTCTCTCCCATTAAAATGTGAGTTCCTCAAGGGTAGAAATTACATCTCTTTCATCTTTGTATAATAGTGATTCATAGCTCTCAAAACACAGCTTGTCACACTGGTCAAATTTAGTGGAATGGTTTAGTGTTTTATTCAGTAATAAGAATCTTAGTTTTCCTTTGCTCACTTAATTAATTTGAAAGAATCTTGCACTTAATATATGAAAGTCCAAATTAGAAGACTGATTCCTTTAGATGAAAACTTTGTTCTGGTTAAACCAGCCCTGTAAGTGTTTTCTGCGTCATTTCAGTTTGATGATGTAAATTGCATGGGTATGAGCGTATTTAATTCTTTGTTCTGTGGTTTGTCAGATCTCTCGTTTTCGTTCTCAGTCCTTCTTCCTTTGATAACCTGAGGTTTTTAATATGCTGTAGTCTTTTTTTCACCAGGATACACATGGCATATGCATGTCTCTCATACGCATACCAGATTCCATGGGCTGTAGCATAGGTAACTGAGTGTGGGTTCTGCACAATCTCATATTTTCTCTTAGTCAACAAACAATGCAAGTTATTAAACTGAAAAAGAGTGACATCATAGGGCTAGAATAGCCTGAGCCCTATTTTAATTCATTTCACCAAAAATAATGTAAGCAGAATTTAGTACTATAGCTATTTTTTGTTTTGTTTTTTTAAAAATTATTTGGGGAATGTGATGTATCATGCAAATGGGTAAGAACTTTCTAGTTACTTAGAAATTGGCTTTCCCATTGAACTATCCACATTTAAAATCATAAAAAGATATGAAATGCAAGTCATGTCTCCTTCTTCATAACAGATATTACTAAGCAGAATATGAAAAAGAAGTTGCAAAGTCTCTCTTTTATCTTAATTTCCCATTGCTTCCTCTCATTGTCTTCGAGGAAGGAGAAAGTGAGAAGAGAGACTGAATGCTCTGAGTGGAAAACTTTTACCTATTCAGAGAACTAATAGTTATTGGTTTTAAGATTTCCTTGGCTTCTACTTCAAAATTACTTCAGAAATGTCCCACCATTGTCAGCTGTCTCTATCTCTGTTTTGGATGTTAAGAGAGTCCAATGACATGGCTTCTAAGCTCAGGATCTTTTGTAGTAAAACCATGGGTGAAAATGCCATCAATTTCTTGTTGCCTTGTTTTCAGGAACAAACTAGTTTGATGTTATTTCTTCTTCGATTTTTCTAGGACATCACATTCAATTCTCAACTGTCCTGTTTTTGAAGAAAGATAAGACTTTGGTTTTGATTGAATTTTCCTTGAGATCAGTTATTGCCGAGTCCAGTTTATTAAAGAACTAACATGGCGTCAGTTCTGAATTCTCTGAGGTCATACTCAAGTTCATCTTTGAATTAAATAAGTTTTTTTTTTTTCCCCAAGTGTGAATCTTGAGTTATATTTGTTTCCTATGCAAGGGGAGAGAGAATAAGGGGAAAAATGGAAAGATTATTCTTCTTTCATTTTGGTATTTCATGCTTTTCCCTTACATTTGCGCAGATGTCGATGCAAACCTTAAATGCCTTTTCCTTACGTGTGCACGGATGTTGATGCAAATATATACATTTTTCAAGCTTATCATTTCATTTAATTGTTTTTGTTATGGATATGTTACTGACTTCTCCAGTTTTATTCAGAATAAATGTTTGGAATGTGGGATTCTTAGAAGGAATTTTTTTTCTTCCTTTTAGGACTTAAAAGATGAATCAAGAAGGAAGTGTGGTTTTGTGCCAAACCAAGAAGAGGATGCAGGGCTCCTCACCTTTTGCAACTCATGCTGCTGTGGATGAAATTCTATGTGCCTGCCCTTCTTGGAGAGCAATCCATGCCCAGAGATGCTGTAAAGCAGGGAACTGCATGTGCTCATCTTATACCACAGGTGAGTTAGCTGTTGCTTGCCTGTGTCAATAGCACAGCTTTGTGGGCAGAGATAGGACATCTATTTTAATGGCAGACCTATGGAGATGGGGTTTTGGGTTTTGGTCAGCCAATTGGTCCATGCTTTTCTAAAATATACAGCATGTGCATTGCCTAAAGTGTACACCATTTAGGACTCAAAAAATTTGGGAATGATTTCCTCTTCTGTTACCCTTCACACACACGTGTACACCTGTCAAAATTGTCAGGATCTTCAGGTGAGAAGTCATGATCAAAATTACATGCAAAACATTGAAAGATTAAAACAAATCATCTTAATGTTAAATTTGTGCTCAGAAATCTATAATGTTATCTACTTGTTTGGTTGCATGAAGTCTAAAATTTTTAACATAGCATTCAAGACCCACCACAATCTGGTTTTGTGACTCCGCTGCAACCATCTCTCCTCCTCCCCCATAGGCACCAAGCAATTCCGTCAGGAGTAGCCTTTACTGTCATCACACCATCTTGCCTCAGGTAAAAGAGCTTGTGCCATAAAGACAGTCAACAACAGATGCTGGTGAGAATGAAGAGAAAAGGAAACCCTAGCGCATTGTTAGTGGGAATGTAAATTAGTGTTTATCCCTGACTCTGTATCTTTTTTCAGGTGGTTCTCCTTTCTGCGAATTTTAATTTTCCTTTTCTTTCCAACATATATTCATCTTTTTACTCTAGCTAGGAATTTCTGTCATCTGAGGAAAAGCATTCATTTGATATTTCAAGATCCAATTATTATCTTTTCACTTCTCTGAGCTTCTACAGAATGTATTTTTAAATTTTTTTATTGAGGCAAAATATACATATAACATGTACCACCTTTACCATTTTTAAGTGTACAGTTCAGTGATAATAAATATATTTACATTTGTTTTTTTCCCCTTTGTCTTCCCTTTCCCCTACCCTTCCTAGCCTCTTGTGACCAACAATCTACTCTCCATCTTCATGAGATCCACTCTTTTAGCTCCCACATATGAGTGAGAACATGCAATGTTTGTCTTTCTGTGTCTGGCTTATTTCACTTAACATAATGGCCTCCAATTCCATTCATGTGGCTGCAAATAACAAGATTGCATTCTTTTTAATGGCTGAATAATATTCCACTGTGTATATATTTGACATTTTCTTTATCCATTCATCTGTTGATGAGCACTTAGGTTGATTCCATATTTTGACTATTGTGAATGGCACTGCAATAAACATGGGGGTGCAGATATCTCTCCAATATATTGATGTCCTTTCTTTTGGATATATACCCAGTAGTGAAATTGCTGGGTTATATGGTAGTTCTATTTTTAGTTTTTTGAGAAACCTCCATATTTTTCAATAGTGGCTGCACTAATTTACATTCTCACTAACAATGCATAGGGGTTTCCTTTTCTCTTCATTCTCACCAGCATCTGTTATTGACTGTCTTTTTGATACAAGCCCTTTTAACTGAGGTGAGATCATATCTCATTGTGGTTTTGATTTGCATTTCTCTGATGATTAGTGATGTTGAACATTTTTCATATATCTGTTGGCCATTTGCATATCTTCTTTTGACAAATGTCTATTCAGATTATTTGCCCATTTTTAATAAGAATATTCATTTGTTTGCTATTGAATTGTTTGAGCTCCTTATATATTCTGCTTATTAATCCCTTCTCAGATGGATAGTTTTCAACCATTTTCTCCCATTCTGTGGGCTCTTTCTTCACTTTGTTGATTATTTCCTTTTCTGTGCAAAAGCTTGATAGCTTGATATAATCCCATTTATTTATTTTTGGTTTGGTTGTCTGTGCTTTTGAGGTCTTACACAAAAAGTTTTGCCCAGACCAATGTTCTAATAGTTTGAGGCCTTAGATTTAAGTGTTTAATCCATTTTTATTAATTTTTGCATACCGTGAGAGTTAGGAGTCTAGTTTTATTCTTCTACATATAGTTATTCAGTTTTCCTAGCACCATTTCCTTTCCTAATTGTATTAATGTTCTTGGTGCCTTTGTCAAAGACGAGTTGGAAGTAAATGTGTGGATTTATATCTGAGTTCTCTATTCTTTTCCGTTAGTCTATATGTTTGTTTTTATGCCGGCATCATGCTGTTTTGGTTACTATAGCTTTGTAGTAAATTTTGAAGTCAGGTAGTGTGATGCCTCCAGCTTTGTTCCTTTTGCTCAGGATTGCTTTGGCTATTTGGGGGTCTTTTGTGGTTCCACATAAATTTCAGATTTTTTTTTTTTGTTCCATGAAGAATGTCATTGGTTTTTTGATTCAGGGATTATACTGAATCTGTAAATTGCTTTTAATAGAGTAATCATTTTAGCAATATTAATTCTTCTAATCCATGAGCATGGAATATCTTTCCATTTTTTTGTGTCCTCTTCAATTTCCTTCATCAGAGTTTTATACTTTTCCTTGTATAGATGTTTCACTTCTTTTGTTTGATTGATTCCTAGGTATTTTGTATTTTTTTGTAGCTATTATAAATAAGATTGTTTTCTCAACTTCTTTTTTCAGATTGTTCACTGTTGGCATATACATACACACACACATGCGCACATATACATACGCTACTCATACATCACAATAACAGAATCAAGAACAGAAGCTAGATGAAGATATTGAAATATTATTCCAATAGGTGCTGAAAAAACATTTGATAAAATTCAACATCCCTTAATGATAACCCTCATCAAAATGGTTATAGAAGTAACAAACCTCAAAATAATAAAGGCTATATATGACACACTCATAGCTAACATCATACTGAATGGGGAAAAATTAAAGGCTTTTCCTCTAAGGACTGAAATAAGACAAGGAAATCTACTTTTGTCACTTTTATTCAACATAACACTAGAAATCCTGGCTGGAGCAATTAGGCAAGAGAAAAAATAAAATGCACCCAAATTGGAAAGGAAAAAAAGGAAATTAGCCTTGTTCACAGGTGACATGATCTTATACCTAAATTAACCTAAAGATGCCACCAAAAAAACTGTTGGAACTGATAGACACATTTAGTATAGTTTTAGTATATAAAATCAAAACTATATTTTTAATATGGAATTTTTCTGTTCTGAACAATTCACTGTTGCTTCACAAGTATAATTCTCTTCTCTCTTACCGAGCAGTGATTGTTCCCTCTTCTGCCTTTCTCAGTGGGTGACTTTGTTGAGTATAAGGACAATATTCTGCATTTCTCCTCCCTGACTTGAAGAAATGGATACCTATGAGGATTGGCTAGGCTTCTCCTCTCCAAGGTCGTCCTGGCTGGGTTTTGGTCTTCACCAATTCTGACATCTTCATTCTGAGAGTTTCCTGAAAGCAGAGTCTGTGTTTTTTGTTCCTCCATTTCTCACTCTGAGTTCTCTATGGTCCACTTTAGGACTCCTGTTCCTCTGTTCACCTCACGAAGCCATCCATGCCTACGTTAGGGCTCCTTGGTCCCTTCCTGAAACCCTACCACATTTAAAGTTTCAAATCACATACAGCCATGGAGCAAATTGTGTTGGCACAAATGGGAGGGGTGCGTGAGTGTGTTGGGTGCTGCAGGGATAGTGTTGAAGTCAGAGGCCATCTGGTATACCTGCCCTTTTGAGAAGTGGAAGCAGTGCAGCTGCTCAGCTGATGCTTATTGACGATTCCATAAGGAATGATGATTCTGCTTTCCCGATTAACTTGTCTCTTTCCTCCTACAGGTCCTTCCCAACTATTCAATGATTCAACTTTCAATTTTTGTGTTAATGTCTCTGAACTACTTCTTACCTGTCCTCTTTCTTAGGTTTTTATGTCCTGAAAGTCATGTTCCAAGCTTAAACTTTTACATCTTGTGTGTGTTGTCTGATGATGTCAGCATTTCCTGTGATTCTTCTCACTTGGCCTGGAATCTCACACCATCACCCCATGTTCAGTAAGCTTAAATGGAACTTGGTGATTACCTCTCAAGCCCTTTCCAGCTCCTTGTCCTAATACCTTAAATACTAATTCTCCGACTTGACTTTAGTCTATTTTCGTGACTTATTAGATTTTTCTTTTCGCTTTCCTCCAGGGGACATCAATTTCAAACCATCGCAAGCACAGGTGCAACTTCTGCTCCTATAATTCCCACCCACACTCCTAACCCCACTCTATCTCCTGATAACACCATATTAAGTCACTAATGGCTGGAGTTTGAAAGATTGAATGTTAAAAGCATAATTAGAGACTTAAGGGAAACAAATTGTACCCATAAAATTTAGAATTAATTTCAGGAAAATAGGGCAATTGAAGCACCTAGTGCAATTTGAAATGACTTTTCTAAATGAGCAACTGTGCCTGAAATCAGCCCCCTCCTTACTTCCTCCGCTTCCTCCTTGTTTCCTTCCAAGAATAAAGGCAGGTCAGTGGGGGGAGGTTTGGCAAACAGCAATGTACATTTCTTGTCAGAATATCGACAGCGAAGAGAGCTCACCTTAAAGTTAAGCTTTCTCTCTTTAGTGGAAATGAAAAATAGGAGGAGGTGTGTGGGTGAGACCAATCATTGCCCTTGGGTGAGCTTGAGAAATTGCAAGACCAGAACTAGGCATTCAGAGAGGTAGTAGGATATTTCTGAGCCCAGGCTAATCCCATCACTCAGTAATTTCTCATTTCTTTCATCTGACACTAACGGTACCATCCCGGTTCACACACAGTCACGTTACACACCTTCAGTTCCCTGGTGCCTCTGCCCAAGAAATCTTCCCCTCCAGAGAATACTGGGCAGCTTAATTCACCAGTCCAAGCTCACTCATTGTTCTAGACCTTTCTCCACCACCTCTCCTTACATACTCAAAGATCCTTCTTTGACTACCACAGCCCCACACCTGCCTCTCTCTGATAAAGTCCTATACCACGCAAAAACTAAAAAAAAGATAGTAACAGCTCGATGACAGGCATTGTGCTATCGAATCCACTGTGGGCACAAAGAAGAAAGACATAGGACTCCTAATTTTTAGGGGCTCATAGTCTGATGTGGGAGGCAGCAGGGAGAAATGTGTGAAGAGGATGTTAGAGGATCACAAAGCAAAACTGACAGGCTCCTTCTCCTCCTGGCTCTGTCATTACAGACAGGTCAGGTCTCTGATCCTCAGCTTTTCCATCCTTTAAAATTATAAAACTAACAATCAGTCTGTAGGGTGGTTTAATATGTTAAATGAGATAATGAACACAAAATGCATAGTAAAGCCTGACCTATAGTGGGTGCTAAATAACCATTTTTCTAGTTGGTATTCAGGCTGAAAATGGTTAAAGAGACTCTAACTACATGTTTGCCACAGGCTGTTAGCAAATCCAGGTCGGCCTCATCTGCCACCCAATGTTTATTACTCTCACGGGGGCAAGACTGAAGATTATGGATGGATCAAGGCATCTTCAGCCTTTCTTTTGGAAACCCATGACTATGGATACCAGATAGGATTTTTTTTTGGTTTAAAAATGAATTAGGACAGTGAACCCATGGGATCTTGATTATCTCAGCTTGCTGAGGTTGGGTTGGCAGTGAATGTCTGGAAAATGTGAATAAAAACGATGCAAGTTCCGAGGCCTAGTTCTCTAAAAGATTAACTACACAAATTTCTGCTCTGGGGGACTTACTAGAGAATATTCTTCTAAAATATCTTATCCTCTGGAGTCCCCAGCTGTCTCTCATTTGGTGTTACTGAAGCAAAGAGAAGGGAACAAAGAAAATCCCTAAAATCCAAGTCAAAATGCAGATTTAATGCAAGCAAAGCGAGGCCCTTGCATAGCCCCTCTCACTGGGCTGTAAAATCATTCTGTGCATTGTGGATTGGTGTTAATAGGACCTGTATCTGGTTTTGGTAAGAAATGGAAAACTATTTCTTTTGCTTGATACTGTCTTTTGGGAAGCAGTTCTGGCAGGGAAAAATCTCATTTGCTGTCCTCTTAGAATGATCCCACAACTTAGGAACCCATGTTCCTTATACTTAAAAGTAAAAATTACTTAACAGCTTGCACACAAAGAGCTTTTTCAAATGAGGAAGCCCTACCATGGCCCATGGACTAATCCTGGCTCAGGCCACTACCAGCTCGCTGTGGAAGGAGTCCGCAGCAGGCATGCAGGATGTCTTCTCTTCTTGCATCTCCTAGATGCCCTTGGGAAGTCTGTCCTAATTGGTACTTGATCAAATTTAGGACCAGCATCTATGGGTCATAAAATTGGAGAATGACAGAACTGGGAGGGAGGTCGTGACATCAGTTTTTGTTCATTCCCTCTTTCTACAGACCAGGACAAAGGCCAGAGGGATGGAGTGATAGATGAGATGCCTTTGCTAATTTTAGGCTAAACCCAGAGTAGAAACACAGGCTCTGGACCCCCAGTCCAGCACTCTGCTTACCAAAACGTGCTGCCACAGCAAATACTGGGAAGTGCAGGAAGCGTCAGAAATGAGAGGACCTTGTCTTTGCCTCTCCATTTAGTGAAATGGCAGTGAAAGGCTGCAAATGTTGCCTTATGTTGTACTCAACTACAGAGAATGCACTGAACATTTATAGTGAGTAAATAAGACACTGTGTTGGGTTACATAAGGGAGAAAATAGGAAAAAGACGATGCCCCTTTCCCTCCAATATCCCCAGTGTAGATGGAGAAGTGTGCCCCTGACTCATACTAGGGGACAATGACATGTGCTCAGTATTAAATTATGAGAATGATTAGGCACTGTAGTCTAAGAGTTCATGAGCAGGGTGACAAAACAGGGGCTGCAGATACAAAAAGCTGGCTTCAGGCTTTAGGAGGGATGCGGGAAACTTCTCAGAGGAAACAGCGTTTTCAGCGGAATATACATAGAGCAGGACTTTGATTGGCAGATACGGAGAGGGGCATGATGATAAGGGCGTGGCGTTTATTGAGGAGAGCACCTTGCACAGAGAAGAGGGGATTATGACGTAGGGAAATAGAGTAGCACGTAGATCAATACAGCTGATATCCAAGCAAAGGTGGGAGGGGTTCTTGCTACAGTGAGAGGAAGCTGAAAAGTCCAGACAGGGGCCACGCTGTAGGAGATGTTGCGTTCGTCTTCTCTGTCTGCTACCAGAACCTAAAATGTTAACCCCTCAGAACAGAGGAGTGGCACAGATAAGGTTTTGATTTCAGAAAGATTCCATTATGAGCAGAACCACATTATGACTTTCTTGAGCCGCAGGCATTTTTGCCTTTATGGACCATTTCTTCCACAAAAAATATATATATTAAAATTTATATTTTATGAATGCATTAGTATAAATACGAATATATTAATATTATACATTAAAATATTTTCTTTTACCTAAAAGTTTATTTTTAGAAATCCTGACTTCAAAGAAAATTAAACCATCTTCATGGGTCCCTAAAAGTATTTTGGGCCCTAAGTGCTGTGCCTACAGCCTAATGGATAAGTTGTCCCTGACTAAAAGCAATGTTTGAATTGTTTTAAGGGGAAAATATGGAAACAGAGACCAGGGAAGGGGTTTTGTTAGTGGTGTAGATTAGAGTTAAATGTAATAGTCACAAGTTGTAATGTATGCAAAACCAAAAACTGAGAAAACATTCTGAGTTGGTTTTTCATAGAACACACAAAGAAAATCCAAATTTAATAAACAAAAACAACAGATATTTCTGTGAGGCTAAGAAATATCTGCAGAGAACTGTGTATTATCATCCAAATTAATTTGAACTTTTGTAGTTTATATTATACTGAAGATTGTTCATTATATAAAAATTCAATACTTTACTCTTTCTCCTACTCAGACTTCTGCTACTTGTAAGTATCCCCATGTGTGCACACAACCTTTTTCATTTTTCAATTACTGGGTTATTCTAAACTGCACCTAGATCAAGGTCATCTGTTTGACCTCCCAAGGTGCTTTATCTGATTCTTCAGGGATTCAGAGCTGTCATCTAAGACTGTTATTTCTTCTAATCTCGAAGAAAATCCCCTGCCTGTCTCTGAAGGAAGCTCTCTCCTGAGCCAGTCTGGCTTCTTTCTTGTTCCCTTGTGGAATTGATGAATTTGTGCAAAATGCCCTGTGGTCTCAGGGCTCTGCAGCTTCTCTGGTGGTGATGGCTCTGCAGGGTGGGCTCACATCCTTTAGGGAGACTCTCTCCTACGGTTGGCGGCATAGCTTCTGTCACCGATTCTTGGGCCTTGACTGTATTCCCTCAGATGAAGCAATTCATTGCTGCACTCTGCAATTGTTTTACTTAGCTCCTTATCTACAGGGTTAAAGATCCCCAATCATACAAAATTTGAATAAACCCCAGCTTTCTAAATAACATTTAGATACATGCTGAGGGACTTTCCAATTCATATTAACAAATTCTCTGCCCTCACAGCACTTAGTTGTGTTGGGAGAAAAGGGCCCATACAAAGATATTAAAAAGACAGGAGAAGGTAATATGAATGAGGAGGGTGGTTGTCTCTAGGAGGGGAGATCTCAAGGTTGGGGAGGTCTTGGGGAATTCTGTAGAAGGAATGTGGGTTTGGCATTTAGCTGTAAAATAGAGCATGCACATCCCCAAAATTCATTTCAATATAAAAAAGAAATATTAAAACTTACATTATGCTCATGTATCCTATCCTTTTAAGATATTCTAAAATATACACTTTACATAATATGTCTGTGTCCCTTGGGAATACTGATTTTTATTTTTTTGCACTTTGGCAAACTTGGCTTTGTGGCTCTTCATATTTTGAAGGTCCCACTACTTTGTTTCTACTTCTCCAAATGATGACCAACTTTCAGAGACCAGTTCAAAGATCCTCTCATCCGTACTGCAATCCCTGGACACTCTAACACAAACTATTTGCCCTGTCCTGGGCACTTACCCAAGAATTTGTAGTCACCCATTCAACATCATGTTTGTTGATCTCTTTGTGCTGAGGTGGTACGCTCTGCACGAATCTTTGACTGTCACCCCAGCTTGATTCCAAGCTCCTGGGGGCAAGATCTGTATCTTTCATTTTCCTAGAGTCTTTTTCTATGGTGGTTACAGAGCTGTGCCCTGATGGGACCTGGGATGACAGCGATGTCTGGTTCCCTGAGCTTTTGTGAACTTCAGTAACTTAGCTGTTAGCAAGTGTTCGGCAAACCATTGAACAACGTGTTCTTGTGAGAGCAGGAATTCAACACGGATGCAGACAGAATGGAGGGAGGGACCCTTGGGTAGGGTTACAGCAACATGGCATAGTAGAAAGCATAGATTTCAATATTTAAAAATAGTTCAAATTCCCATGACACTGTTCATAAATTTTGAATAAGTCTTTTCAGTCCTCTCAGTCTGCTTCCTCGTTTGTAAACAAAAGGAGATCCAGGCATGCAATAAAGATTCAATATCAAATAAGTAAATCCTGTAGTAGGCACTGCATATATGGTAGGCGTGGTAATGACCTCCTGGGTACACACTAGTCGCTCAGTAAATTCTGTCTGTTCCTAAACCAGAGAGAAGCTCCACACACTGTCGCTTGTCACCCTCAGGACCTCACACAGCCTCTCTGGTTGGCACTATCTGACTTAGTTTTTAAAGGATTTATGGGCCTGCCACTTACGGACTGAGATCTGGTTCTTAGTTCTTTTCCCACAGAAGCCCCCCAGGGGGCCCTGATCCATCCACCTCAGCTTAGCCACCTCCTCACCTATAACCCAGGGGACTCTCTTTTGTTCTCTGACTTTGCTCACTGGAACAGCTAATGAAGAGCACGCCTCAGATCCTTGTGTTGCTGTTCTTTGCTTTTGTGTTTTCTTCTGTTTCGCTTCATTTTTGCACCTGAAAACAAGCAGAGTACCCAGGCATCTCTCCAGGCATCAAGGAATGAGCAGGATTTAATTGCTGCTGAAGGGCTGGTACAAAAGGTTATCCAACAACGTGAGATCTTATTTGGCACTGAACTTTGAAGCTGAGAATTATGGATTGTGGAACAAGATACAGCCGTCTGCTATCCCAGAGCCGGGAATATAGAATTTAGAGGAAACTGGGTTAGAGCTGATGGGACCTCTCAGGGAGGTCAGGAAGAAACTAACTAGCCATCCATAAAGCTGTCGGAACAGTTACTTGAAGGAAAGGCTGAGGCTTCTCTTCTGTGTTTCTGAAAACTTCTAATAAAAATAGACAATTCTGCATTGACATAGATATGAATTGGGCAGCAATTGAGGGCATCAGACTCAGAAATAAAACAGAGGTAACCTGTCATTGCTTTGAGGAAAAACTGTGAAATTGGTAGCCACAGCCCAGGCTGTGAGACGGTGAACGAGGGGAGAATTTTTCTTTCAGTCTTATCTAAGCCACAAGAGAAATTGGAAGACCAGGGAGTCGAGGAGGGGGAGGGACCTTGACACCACTGATAGCAATTGCAGGGCAAAGCTGGGAGTTGTGTCCATCATTCCTTCAGGTTTACCTTGCAGAGGCAGAGCTGGGATGTCTGTTTACACTGGGGAATTATACCTCCTATGTTCCCTTGCTAACTGTCAGGCTGTTTGGCATTTTGTGATATGGTGTCTGGAAGTCTAGGCTGGGCCTTGATAAATCCGGGAAGCATGCATATGGGGCCTCCTCTCCGCCATCCCCTGAGTGGGTATCATTCTTCAATCTTCTGTTCTCCCCAGGCGTTTAATCTATTTAATATTCCTGCAAGTCTGTATTGGATCTGAGGCCAGCTGTTCACTATCTACCCTACCTTAGTGAGCAAAGGTTAGTATCCCTAGGGGTCTTTCCCCTGCATGGAATAGTGACAGAGCAAGGTCGTTAAAATAGATCCTTTGGCCACGACTTGAGTCTTGCTATTTGCTGGCCAGTTGAACTTGGGAAAGTTCCTGAAAGACAGGAACTTATTTTTCCTCTTCCACCGGGCAGCCATATCTACTATAATGTTCCAACTGGGATCATCAGGCTTGTCCCAGCTCCTTAGTCTACTTTACAAGTATGCTCCATGGCAGGAATCTCACTCCCCCTAACTTAGCTCACAACATTTTTGGACGAGTCTGATTATTACAGAGGTTTCCCTGCTGGTAGAGTGAAAAGTTTGCAGATCTGCTGATTCATCAAGCCCTTACAGAGGGTTGCTGTTAGTATCCATCAAATCATAACATTTTCTTGGATGCTCATTTTGAACAAAAACATATCCATTTGGCTACAAGGATGACCTTTTCTGCATCCTTACCCCTCCATGCTGGAAGTCTTCATTTCCTGATGCCTGCTGCTAATATAGGACACATGTTGAAATGTTTATGCTAATTAGGCTTTGATTGGAATCTCAGAAACAAGTTAAAATGACAAGTTTTATTGCATTGATGAATTAATTAATGAAATGAAATCATTATTATGCTGTTTGAAACCAGCCCTCTGATTTTTGCAGGAGGCAGGCGAATTTTCTACTCTAAAAAATCTAGTAGTTTTATCAGAAAGGAGTGGAGGATTTACATGTTGTTCTCAGGTAGAAGTGCTGAGGGAATAAAGAGGGATCATTCTTTTGATGAACAAGTGAGTAGTACCGGTAATTATGAGAACAGGCTTTCACTCATGTGAACGTGTAGAAGATGGGAAGGAGGTATTAAAAGAACAGGTGATAGAGGAATCCGTGGTCTGTGTCTGTGATACTAATAAACTGCAATTTATCCAACTGAACTGTCTTTAGAAATTCAGCTCTTCTGTGGTGTCTTGGTGTGTTCTGGATAACATGCTGATAAGGTCAGTGGTTGTTCACAGTGGGTCAAGCCCTGAAGGAAGCATGCTTTTTAAAAACTTAGCAATTGTTTTTTGTCTGAGGAGGAACATATATTTTCTCAAGAAAGCAAACATGAAATAGCCCTAGCTGTCCAGGAAATTAGTCTTTTTATTTGAATTGTTTGATCACCAGAAACTACATCAGGAGAAGCTTATCCAGTGATGAACATGGATATGTCAATATATAGAATAACCTGGTTAGTTCAACAGTGTCAGATGGCAGAGCCTCCCAAAGAGGGTAGGGGGCTTGCCCGGATCTCACAATCTGTTCATAGCGAAATGAGACAAAACACTTATTTCCTCATCTAGTGTAGGCCCTTTCTATTATTTTGCTCAAGTGAAACAATGCATTGTAATAATATTAGGAAAAAAATAATAATTCAAAGAAATTGAAGCCCAAAGTGAATAAATGACTTCCTTAAGGCCACCCAGTAGATTGTGAGACAGAAGAGAAGCCAAGACACCCACCAAAGCCATCGATACACAAACTCAGATTTCGTTGCTCTTAAACTTTCTACTCTCCAAGTTAATGTTTAAAATAGGGTGCTATGATTTGAATGTCCCCTCCAAAACTCATGTTGAAATTTAATTGTTATTGTGATGGGAATGAGAGGTGGGACCTTTAAGGAATTATTAAGTCATGAGGACAGAGCCCTCTTGAATGGGGAAGAATCTTGAGAAAATTCATTAATTATTTTTTATTCCCAGGGAAAATAACCAGAGTTTAATACAGTTTAATTCTAATAAGCATATAATTTGTGTTTAAGTTATAGAAGTCATTATGCTTAGTGTTGGTGACAATACAAAGATGAATAAGTTTTGGACCTTGTCTTCTATAGATTGACTCAGTATTTATGGGAATGGATGTATAATAAAGTAACCTTAACACAAAGCAGAATGAAATCTGCTCTGCAGGAGAGGAACATATAACATAGATTGTGGAAGTTTCAAATTAAGAAAGATTTGATGGGTCTAGAGTGTCTAAAAAGTTTCATGAAGCAACTCGTATCTATGCAGAGCTTAAAAAAATTAGTAAGATTTTTGATTGGAGAAAGGGAAAAGGCAGCCATTCTAAGACACAGGAACAGCACAGGAAAAGACCTATGTGGAGGCAAAGGAACAGCATACGTGGGTGAAATACAAAGCACTAGGCAGGACTATGATAATGTTTGCAAGATACACATCCACTCATGTACATGCATGCACACATATATACCATATACACATGCATGTTTTCTGCATGTAAGCTTATAATCTTGTTAAATTGCCAAGATATGCATATGGGAGTCAGGTAAGGCAAGATTCCTTGTGTAATGAGCAATTATTATCTAGAATTAAGAGTGAGCTCATCTTGCTTTTTTTAGTGGGTTAGCTGCTGCTTTGTCCCAAGATGACACAGTCATCGTCTGTGGCTGCAACACACAAGTGACGAATGTAAGAAAGGCTCACTTTGCTTCTGTGATGCGTCCTCAGGTAGCCATGTTATCTTCAATATATTAAAGGAATGGATAAATTTAACATGGACTTATAATTTAAATAACTGGCAATTTGCTAACTATTTAAGTGCATTTGGCAGAAAACATATTTGTTTTCTGGCTTCAAACTGCAATGGAGTCTTTGTAATTCACACCAGATTTGGAGCCTGTTCAAAAACACTTATTGAAATTAATGAGATATTACCTATGTCTGTTTTCTAATAGCTTCAGTCATGCCACCCAGTGGAAATCATTTTCTGCAGATCCTGTTAGATCAAAATCCAGCTCAGGGACACACTTGTCTATCCAGTAAGGTTGGCACAAGATTCCTTCAAGTAATTCCTTTTGCGAACTCTGCATAATACATACTTGTTATATTTATTTTAAGTTGGAATTATACACTTAGCTGATAGGTGCCAGGATTTTTATGCTTATTGGCATTTTCTCATACTCATCCCCTTCATAGTTGGTTTACTTTGCACTCTTTTCTTTATACATAAACTACAAATGGAAGCTCAGCAGATAGTGGCTAAATATGGTATTATGCTAATGAAAACTGACATGATTAGTGTCCAACAGACCTGATTCTTCACTGTTGTTACAGTGTAAATGTTTTATGTGCCTTGTCCGCAACATTGCTGAATACTTTCTGCTAAGCAGGTTAGTAATTATATCACATTCAACTACATTTTTAGACTTCAGGTAATGAAAGGTTTGCCCAAGTCAGCCTTTAGTGTGAAGCACTTAACAGCTGTAACAATATTTTATTCAATATTTTTATATATAAATATTCTTCTCATACAATTCAGAAAAAATGAATAAAATATAATGTGGAAACATAATATCAATTTTGTGATAGTCATCATTCACCACAGAACATTCTTCTTGTATTAGAAAGAAATAAATGTTGACACTAAAGAGGACATTTTAGATTAGGTTTCACTATTCCAATATAGCATATATACCAGAAAATATCTATATAAAAATTTGTCAAATTAAATGATACATTTTTCACTTATAATTGAAGCACAGTTCTAAGTTTGAAGTATTATTATTGGTTATAAAAGCAAGTATCATTTTGGTTTCATTGATATCTACAATATTAGAAAAGGATTTTCTTCCTGGAAAGCCCTTTGATGACAACAACTTACTATTATGTTTTATATCCAGGAAGAGAATATTTTGCTTGATTAAGATGGAAAGGAAAATGGTAGGGAGGGGGTTTGGGTGTAATTTTTTAAGGGGCAAACTAAAAAGTTCATGCAGGAAAAGTGAAAACCTGAATCTTCCGTATTTCACTCCTCAAACCCTGTCAAAGGTTTTGGCTGTTTCAGGTACTCATGGAGACATCAGGGGTTCATTTAGACTTCAAGGCCCACACGCCTTTAGCTGTGTTTCCAGCCTTGAGCCCGCTGGCTGCTGGAAGAGGGAGTGGCAGATGGAAACACATCCTATTCAGCACTGGTTCTTCTGGGTAGACCAGGAGGTAGAAGCACAGCATTCTGATTCCCTTTATGTAGAGAATAGTTTCTGCTAAGTCCTGAAGGAAGAGCAAGGAGCAGGCAGGACTTGCACTGGGGATGGAGATCTTTGATTCAGGATTGGGTAGCGAGAGTGTCATTTTCCACTTAAGTCCCCGCTCCCCCCCTCCCCAGTTCCACAGAATGCATTTTCACTTTAAATCTAGTGCCATAAAGCAGGAAGAATTTTGTAATCGTTAGGAAGAAATTTTGAATTGAGCTTTTATTCTATTTTCTTTTGCTCTCAAAACCAGAATTCTACCCAGCTTGTCAATCCCAAAGAAAAAGACAACTAATCCTTCTAACAGAAATTATCAGGATTTCTTACGCATAAAAATGAATAAAAGAGGAGGGGGAAGGATTTCTGCATGAAAGTTAATTTTATGATATTGCAGCATAAATTGTGACCTGGCAGTTCCCTCTGCAGTTTAATAGAACTGGCAGCAGGCACCACGACTTAAGCAGACTCTGTATAATGAGAAGCAAAGACAAATCGGTGTGAAGGACAGGGAGAAGGACATTATTGCTTCCTCCTGGAAGATTAAAAATAGTAAAATATTGCAACCGGAATTTATCTAAAGAAAGATACTATCTGAGAAAGAAAAAAAAAATGATTTTAAGAGATGGCCGTAGCCCCGTGTACGATGAGCACAACCAGAGAGCCTGGCATGGCATTTGCAAGAAACCGTGTGGCCTATGAGGGCCCACCAGTTCACCTTCTAAAGACCTGGTGGCAGGTAATTTCTGACATTATAATTTTTGAAGTGGGACAATTTTCTAAAGCATAATTAGAGCGAAATGAACATGTTACTCCTTTTGCACTGTTAAAGGCAGGAAAGAGACTTGGGTGTACTAAATAAACGAAAGAATTTATCGTTAGAGGACAGAGCCAGCCTGTGCTGACAATTGAACAGGTGACTCTCTGAAAGAGTGCGGTCCAGAGGAGCACCAGCTTTACGTGGCTGCTCGTGTGACGGGCCTGCTCCGAGCTCTGTATCCACGGGAGCAATATCAGAGCAATTTCCAAAATTACACAGGGCACACAGCTTCTAAGTCTCCTAGCAGAACAGCCATATTATCCCGAGGACTTGCAATAACAGGAATTATATGCAATTTTCTGATAATGACTCCATTAATGTGAGTCACTGCTGACAATACAATTTGTTAAACATTGCTGGATTCCTAAATCTTACAGTCTGTCGCTCTGAAATCCATCATCGCCACCACCGCCATCATCACAGTGGTCATCATTGTCGCCGTCGTTGTTGTCGCCTTCATTGCCTTCATCATCATCATCAGAATAGCTACAGACATGTTTGACTTCACCAACATTACTTTTTCTTGATTTCACTAACATTTCGAAAGGAAGGGAAAAAAAGCATGTCTTTATCTGTTCAAGTATCAGTTTTGTAGTCAATATGTTTGATTCCTGCTTTGGGAAAGTAGGACCTCAAATTAATTAAATCTGGGCCACATATAGTTTAACCTTAAATTGTCTTTTATATCAAGAGAAACTGCCTTGGCAAGTAGGTGCTTCAAATGAGTGCCTGTAAATATCCATTATTGTACATTCTAATATACCTGGACATAGAATAGAACCTACAGCTCATGATCTATCTGACTTACTAATTGCGAACAGCAACTGCACCCTGTGTTTTGAACCTGAATTAATTAACCAAAACAGATTAAATTGTCTTTGAGCTATTCAAGGGAATGGCACCAAAGGCAGAATTGAATGACGAAAGGACTATTTAATTCTTTTTTTTTAATCACAAAGGTCAGCTTTTTAAAGTACCAAGTCATTAGAAAGTTCTTCAAAGGTGGAAAGAAATTAGCAAAGCAGTCTTAGCTTCCCACACGAATAGGTAACCTGCTTTTCCTTAGACCAGCTCTCCTTTAAGTGATAAGGCATCCTCCCAGGACACACACCTTTACCTAAAGAATCCCATTTACCTACCGGATATGCTCAGTCAGTAGAATTTTTTGTTCTATACATGAAACTACCTCTTGAGCTTTGTTCCTCTCCATACCTCTGAAGCCACCGCCAAGTCCTGTTCCTTGATACATTTCCGGATTACTGCGCTTGCAGCCTAAGAAGCCACGCTACTTCATCCTCCTCCTCCTCCCAGCTCAAGGTAAATCAGACTAATACACCTAAAGCATTTTTACCTCGTTATCCCCCTGCTCAAGAATATTCCATAGCTTTCTCATTGCCGAGTGAGCACAATTACGACCTTTTCCCCCAGATGCCGGGCCTGGTTGGAAGTTGGCTTCAGAGGTGCACAGTTCCAATGGGTCCCATCCCACGAGGATGTGAACACTCTGGCTGTGCTCAAATGAGACCAGGCCCCACCCATCCTGCCACTGTTGATCTCTGCCTCTGATCACCCATAGCCACTGACCCTCACAAACAGCACACACGCACAGAATATTCCACTCCCGACTCCGTATGAAGCAACTGATTCTTTGGAAAGACACAAGAGGGGAACAGGGGAGAATAGGCAAAGGTATACCATTCCTCAGGAGTTGTTTGTTTCTTTTTGATTTTAAATCACCAGATTGCCTCTCTGATAAGTACCTGAGTAAGAGAGTATTAGCTCCTCACAGAAATGTACTGAGGAACTTAAGTTAAAATGGTGTCTTCAGGATGGATATGGTAGCTCACACCTGTAATCCTAGCACTTGGGAAGGCCAACGTGGGAGGGTCACTTGGGGCCAGGAGTTTGAGACCAGCCTGAGCAACATAGCGAGACCCCGTCTCTAATAGAAAAATTAGCCAGACATGATGGTGTGTACCTGCAGTCTTAGCAACTCAGGAGGCTAAGGCAGGAGGATCTCTTGAGCTTAGGAGTTTGAGATCGCAGTGAGCTCTGATGATGCCATGACATACCAGATTGTATGTGACAGAGCAAGACCTTGTCTCAAAAAAAAAAAAAAAGAAAAAGAAAATGATGATGTCTCCAAAAATATTTTTTTTCTGAGAATCAGTTTGAGAAATGTCCCTTTAAAGAATATCTCTGGGTATTTTGTAAAACTTCTATAGAAGATACTATCCGTTATCTTCTTCAACATCATTCATCTTTTAAAAACAATCTGTCAGAATAAATGTATCCCTTAATTAAAAAAAGTCTCTTTTAATGACACTTTATTTCATTATTTAATACATTAAATTTGCCTTTTGCTTCAATGGCCAGAATGTTTAGCCTAAATTTTAGTCTAATTTCTAGTAGCGTCTGTTAACCCACATTTTTTGAAGCAATTATCTCCAAAACCCAAACCTCTTCTTTCTTTACTAGCTCTTCCTACTGTGCCGTTGTTTAAACATCGTGTATCATGTCTGCAACCCCGAAAGCCTTCCACTCCAGTTCAGTCCTGCCAGTCCTCACTTCTCTCTTTCTTCTAATTGCCAAGAAATCATTCTTTCAGTATCTAAAATATATCTCACTTTTTCTCATTCACAGTTTGTAAAAAAATTATTTGAAAATATTATTTTATCTGCTTCCAGCCTCTTTCTCTATCGTGTCCACATGATGAATCTTTCTTGCCCTTTAGAATTCACCTTAAACGTACTTCGGCCAAGAGGCCTTCCATGACTACCTCATGCAAAATGAATTCCACTCTTCATTGCCAGCCACAGCCTCTTTTTATTTTCTTCACTACTTCTTTTTACAATGTTTCTGATTTTTGTTTTTCTGTTTATCTGTATTTTATCTGTGCCCCTAAATTTAATGTGCACTCTAAGAAGGCAGAGACAGTGTCTAGATTTGCCTTGATTGAAAAACAAATTCCCCATTAATATCATTAAATGGAAGACGAATGAAATACAGGCATAAATTAAAAGAATTTGTCCTCCTCATTGTACCACCTCCACTTCAACATCCCATTTTTCTAAGGGAAACTGGTTAAGCCTTTGCTATGTATCTTTTCCTATATTTTCACTGAGTCATTAGTATAATAGTAATGTTTTTATGTTGTGCTTGATTTCTCCTCTCCACTAATCTGTATCTTATTATTCAATAATTACTTTAATTTCCAACTCCCCCTGGAGACACCCTTATTCGCCCCAGACCATTTGTATCTTTCTTGTCTTTGGTTTTTATCCCCTGATTGATGTGTCACCTACTGTCTCACTGAACAAGTGACAGCCACCTACTGGCATCTATATCCACATATCCCTGTGCTGATGATCTGGTTACATTATTTATGTAGTTTTCTTAAGAATACTGAGATATTTCCCATGTTACAGGTGCAGAAATTGATGCTTTGAGCAACTGGAACACTCATACATAGCTGTTAGGAATATAAAAACAATACAAGCATGTTGGAAAACAGTTTGAAAGTTTTCTTAAAAAGTTAAGCATATACCTACATATGTGATCCAGCCATTCCACTCCTAGAAACTTCCCCCCAAAATGTGAAAATATATGTCTATGCAAAGATTTGATATGAATGTTCATAGAATTTTTATTCATAGTAACCCCAAACTGGAGATAATCCAAATGTCCTTCAGTAGGTATATTTTCTTAGTCCATTTGGCCTGCTTTAACAAAATAATCTTAGACTGGGTAATTTACTAATAATAGAAATCCATTGTGCATGGTTCTGGAGTCTGGGAAGTCCAAGATTAAGGGATCGGCAGATTCAATGTCTGGTGAGTGGTTGTTCCTCATAGATGGCACCTTCTCATGTGTCTCACATGGTGGAAGGGGTAAACAAGCTCTCTTAGGTCTCTATGCTAAGAACACTAATCCCACTGATGAAAGCTTTACCTTCATGGCCTAATCACCTCCCAGATACTCCACTTCCTAACACCACTGCACTGAAGATTAAATTTCAACATACGGACTGGGGGGATATAAATATCCAGACCATACCATTCCATCCCTGGCCACTCCAAAATTCTGTCCTTCTCACATGTGAAATACATTAATTTCATCCCAGGAGCCCTGAAAGTCTTACTCCAGCATCAACTCAACAGCCTAAAGTCCATAGTTTCATCTAAATATCACCTAAATCAAATATAAGTGGCACTTGAGCTGGGACCCATCCTGAGGCAAATTCCCTTCTAACTGTGAGTCTGTAAAATTATACAAGTTATGTGCTTTCAAAATGCAATGGAGGGACAGGCATAGGATAGACATTCCCCTTCCAAAAGGGAGAAATAGGAAAGAAGAAAGGGGTGATAGGCTCCAAGTATGTCCATCACCCAACAGGGCAAACAGCATTAAATCATAAGGCTTGAGAATAATCTTGTTTGAGTCTATGTCCTTCCTGGGGTGGAATTTGGGCTTTCAGACTTTCAGGTGACTTCACCCCCACCATTTGATGGGCTCAGTCCACATTGCTGTTCTCATTAGTTGGAGTCCAGTGCCTGTGGCTCCCGTGGACTGGAACTGCATGCCCTTGGCTCTACCAGTCTGAGGTCTTGGTGATGGCCCTGCCCCAGTGGCTCCATTTATGGACAAACAAAATGTGTTATACCCATGAGATGGAATGCTACTCAACAATAAAAAGGAATAAAATACTAATACACATAGTAACATTAATGAAACTTGAAAATTATGCTAATTACAAAAGTCTGATGCAAAAAGTGTAATAAATACTATAAGAATCTATTAAAAATCTATTATAAAAAGTAAAAATCTATAGTTATTAAAAGTAGATCAATGGTTATATGGAGGCAACCTACATTATGTCAAATGCATAGTGGATATATGCATATGTATTTGTTACGTAAGTTACTTAACCACATATGTGATTAATTTATTGGTAAGTGTGATTAATTATGTATGCCAAATATTGTCACAATAATATTTTCCATTCCACCTGTGATCTCTATTAAGAATTGATCTATTTCCCTACTCTTGAATCTGAGTGAATTTGTGACAGTTTCAACCAAGAGTCTCAAGTGATGCGATGGAACTTCAAGGCTTCACCATGAGACAATGCAGCTTCTTCCTTGTCTCCTGAAATGTTTACACTTGGAGTTTCAAGCTTCCCTGTAGGAATTTCATCAGCATTGAGGCTGCTATGCTATGAGGAGCAAAAGCCGTGTGTAGGGAAGCTGGTTGGGATTCCCATTATTCAACTCATCCCAGCCAAGGCACCAACCATGGGAGTAAACAAGTCTGTAGATGATTTTAGTCACCAGTGTAAGTCACCCCCACCACTGTGTCTTCCCATCTAAGACCCCAGACATGTTGGAGCAGGGATCAATCATTCTCTGTGAGCCCTATATTAATTTCTGTCTGTTATAGGCTGAATGTCGTTACCTCTCCAGATTAATATATTGAAATCCTAACACCCAATATGACAGTATTAGAAAGTGGGGCATTTGTAAATAATTAGGTCATGAGGGTCAAGCCCTCATGTGTGGTTAGTGCCCCTTTAAGAAGAGACATAAGAGCTTGCCCTCTCTCTCTGCTTCTGCCATGTGGCAATGCGATGGGAAGACAGCCATCTGCAAACCGGGAAGCTGGCCCTCACCAGACACTGGACCTTCTAGCGCCTTGATGTGGGACTGCCCAGCTTCCATAGCTATAGGAAATAAATTTGTGTTGTTTAAGCTACTCAGTCTATGGCATTCTCTTATAGCAGCCTAAATTTGCTAAGATGCTATCCTAAAAATCTGGGATTATGATAAAATAATTATTTTAAGCTACCAGGTTTATTATTATAGAGTAACCATAACTGTAACATAAATCTAGTACCGCAGTGGGGATCTGCTGTCTTAAAAAAAAAATATATATATATATATATATACAGTATTGGCTTTGGAACTGGACACCTGTATAGGCTAGATGTCCCTTTAATATAAGTTATGAAAGTTATTAATGTATGTTAAAGCATAAAGAGATTTGATTAGGTTATTCATAAAGTCTGGAAGAGCCCCAGAAAAGCTTTAGGTCAAAGCTGTCAGGACAGAGAAGAAATTGTTATCAGAGAGTAGAAAATGAAATGACCCTTGTTCTGTAGTGGCAGAAATTTTAGCAACACTATCATCTGTGCTGATATGAAAAATATAATATTTACCTAATTAACTGATGAATTTCACTAGAAATTTTCATGCAGAGTTTGAAAGTACCCTCTGGTTTCTTTTATCTGTGTATAAGAAGATATAGAAAGAGAGAGATGAGGAAAAAAATTGTATATATTTTCAAGAAGAGTTTCAAGAAAATATAAAGGAGACAGGACTTGCTGGGTTCAAAAATAAAACTATTTCTCACCCCCTGTCTCTTTGAGCAAAAGCTTTTTCAAAGTAAGAAGGAATCTCAGGGAAAAATAACATCCAGCACACTATCAGAAATACTTCTTAGGATAAGGACGAAGCTACAGGTGTAACTTTAAAACCCTTTGTTAAAACCTCAGAAAGATTTAAAGAGATGTTTCATAACCCTTTTAAATAAACAAATTGCTTTCTCAGGCTGTTAAGGACATCTCTTGCTTAACCTCTCTGTTAAAGACAGGCTTTCAAAGGACCTTAAAGGTGTTTTATCACAGCAGCCTGATGGGCAGCTGAAGGCAAGAGAAGGACTTATCTTCACAGGAGTTGTGGACATGACTTTTGTTTGATGGAGTGGATTCCCAAATGGATACACAGAAAATCCAAAACATTTTTAAGGGTATTTTTTGTCAGTTTGGAGCAAATGAGAGCACAAAATGGAAACAGGACTTTGGAAACATAGCTCCCTCCTTCTCCCCCAACCACCAACATTTTTAGGCAGGAGGTAACCAGGGAAGTCTACGTAGTTTCATTTATCTTGAAAAAAGAAAGGTTGACCTAGATGATAAATCTTTATATGATGAAACCAAGAAACCAAGATGCAGAACCAAGAGCCAGAGCTAATAACTTCCTGGTAGGAAGACTGTACCTTAATTAAGGAACTGGCAACATGTGCCCAGCTGAATTTAAAAATTGCTATGAACAGGTGACTGCTGTGTGCTCCTCACTGAGCATCTGTAGCCATTTTCTAGGCCTGCTCGTACTCTGGACGTGAAAACAGACATTCTTTCTTTAGTTCACTGTTCTCCAAATTGAGAGAGAGAATACCAAAGGGTGACACACCTCCAAAGCCTCTTGATATTTAGACCTGATTTAAATGTTAAGATCCTGGAGTTAGAGTCTATAGTCTAATAGGATGAGACTTTGAGAGTTTGGGAGAAAAGATGTCGAAGGTAAAGCCAGACATTTGTTAAAGCATTGCAAACAGGTTTTATTTAGTAACTACTTACAGTAGGGGAAGAGCTGAGCTCCACTCTGACCTGTCAGAGGTGCCTGAGTGTCTCAAAGGGATAAGGAGGGAACACGGAAGTAAGCAGAGGTAAAGTGAAAAATCACAAAGGTTTGGTCAGTGCAAATGGGATCAGCCCAGCTGTGTCTGCAGCAAGGATCCAATGAGGATTCTGTGCTCCTATGGAGACTGGGAGACGGAAGCCCCCAGTCCTTCCTGATCATTATATTTCAAAGCAATGGCTCTCAGGACCTAGAGAAAGACACTCCTGGATGGTAGGAGATACACATACATCTCAAAGGGACAAAGGAAGGATCCACATTTGTAAGCCCTTTTTAGTAAACGCTCCAAAAAAAGGGAGGTCATGGGGCCTATGTCATGTATTATTGGCTTGAGCAAACAGAAAGTCCTCCTGGGTTGAACTTTCTCAGGCAGCCTTTTTCATGATGGTCTGAGGGGTCATCCTATTACAGAAACACAGGACCCTGTGCTGCTAGAACCCATGGTAGAGTTTGGTCATGTCTTAATGAAGAGGTTGGAATGGAGTTGCTATGTGCAGAGAGTTTTGCAGTTTTCAGAGGGTGAGTCTATTTTGCATGTGAAAGGAATATACATAATTCGTGGCCGGAGGTCAGACAATGGCAATTTTAAAACATAGCCTACAAATTCTTTCATACACCTCTATCAAGAGAGAGGTACAATTGCCTTTCTCTTGAATCTGAGAAAACTTGTAACTGAGCAATAGAATATGGTAAAAGTGATGCTGAGGACTTCCAAGGCCAGGTCATAAAAGTCTTTGTCCACTGAAGCAACCATATTCGGTTGTCTAAGCTTCCATATAGGAAGAATATGGACAATAATTTCCAGGAGAATGCCATATGAAATAGGTTAGAGACTATAGGATGATTGCTAAGTACACTAAGGGACAACTTGAGGTACAAGTCACTCAACAAACATTGGTAGAATTAATGAAAGCTGATTGAATAAACAAATTAATGAATGGGTCTCTTGATCGTAGATACTACTATATTTGAATTTGAACAGAAGTTCTGTGAGGATGAAAAGAAATTTAAATAATTAATGATAAATTCCTGAATAGCACATTTAAAACATGACAAGTTAATAGATCTTAAGTTATGTAACGGTCATATTAGGAATCTAGTTAATTCTAAAGCTATTTAAAATTTTCCTACTGAAGAGGAAAAAGGTCAATTTTCTGTGAACAGTAGAGAATGGTTTTGAATCAAGATCACTATTATCATCCTATAAATATTTGTTGTGTAAATGAATTACTTTAATATGCACTCTGCGATAAGTCTTGTGAGAAGAGGCTTGCATTGTACACCTAAATGATAGATATTATTTAAAACTTCATTTTAAAGTTGAGAAAATGACGCTAGAAGAAGGGCATTCATTTGTCCAAGAAAAAGGGATTGGGCTTAAGACAGATTTTAGTAACACTTTTAGAAAGTGCTTGCTTTCAAAATACTCAGCATTCTGCTTTTAAAGTATAACAGTTCTTTTAACAATTGATAAACAACTTTGGAAACTTACAGTCCTGATACACGGTAAATGGTTTAAAATCCACTTTCCCTGGGTAGTTGAACAGCTTACTCCTTCACTCCCAGCAAGTCTTTACTCAAATACCACCTTCCCAAGGGCATCTTCCTGAACAATCCATTTTCACTGTACCTCTCATTCTTGCCATTCTCATTTTCCCTTACCCTGATTTAATTTTTTTCCCACACACCGATCACCTTTTAACACACTATATAATTTACTTATTTGTCATTATTGTTTGTACCCCTGCTCTAGAACATAAAGTTCACAAGGTCAAATGTTTCCATTTCATTCAGTGATGTGAAGGACTGGAACAGTGCCTGAGACACAGCAAGTGTTCAGTACGTGTTAGCGGAACGGTGAATGCACGGTCACAGACCATCAGGGTGAACAAAAAGACGAAAGCCTTGCCCACAGGGAATTTACCCTGCTAATGTTTCTCTCTAGTTATTTTAGCTATTATTTATCTTACATTTTCCAGTTCTGGTTTTAATTTTTCCTCACTATCATACTATTTTTGTGTTTATGTTATACACTTTTATTCCCTGTTCTTTTGTAATACATTCCAGCATTTACTTATTATACTTTTACAACATATGCAGGAAAACAGTGAGTAGAGGAGATTTTGTCCTGACTTTCGGTAGGTTAATTCAATTCAGCCAGCTGTTTCTTCCTCCTTTGGGCACTCGGTGTTCTCGTTCTTTTCTTTATCCTCCCCTTTGTCTAACGTTCCTGTTTATGTGATCTCATTTTTCACTCTTCTATCCTCCATAATATTTTTTAAAAATATTAAGTAATTAAATTTGAAAGGAAGATCTCTCAATGAAGACAAAATGTTCAATAGGAATATATCTTTCAAGATTTTTTTTTTTTTCCTCTCTGCACTTTTGCCAACACTTCATTTATTTTGTAACATCTAGTGTGGGTTAAATTCACATTCACCAGTGCCATCCTTTTTCCTCTGGGCCCCCACATGCCTTAAGCACCATCAGACCTTAATGAACTTCACGTTTAATCATGGAGCATTTTTCTCTTTCTCCCAAAACCCGTCTTCACTATTACAGTAGTCTAGTAATCTCTAGTGAGTCAAGTGTTTCCAACCCTTAGATATCACCTTCAAACAGCAACAAGCAATGCAAATAATCCAGAAAATTAAATGCGTCTGGTTTACTTCAATATATAAAAGCTATTTCCTTTTGTAATAAAGTGCTAATATGAACATTTCAGAGTATGTCAAGTTAGTGCAAGAGAATAGCCACTTGCCAAGATAAAATTGGAGAGGAAGATCAGTTAGACTAAGAAGACATTTAAAGAGCAAGTAAAGTTTTCACTATAAATTATGATATCAATTTTGCAAGACCTTCAGAAATATAAAAGCCGATAGGAGTGAGAAGTTTTATTGGTCAACCAGAATTCCATATGCCTTTGACTCTCTGTCTCTCTCACACACACTCACCTGTGTATACACATGACCACAAAGGCAAGCATAGGACTCATACACACATAATAACAAGGCTACAGAAGACATTTTTTCTTTATTCTTTAGAATTAAAAAATAATAATCTCTTTAGTAAGGAGAGTGCAGATTATCAGAGAAAGAAATAGTTGACTCAGATCATGGAGACTTCTTTTGATTGATGGTACAGTTTAACAATATGATATTTTACTCTAGTTGTATCAGATTTTATTAAAATATTTTTCACTAATTATTTTAATTATTTATCTTATATTTTCCAGTTTTGGTTTTAATTTTTCTCACTGTCATACTAATTTTTGCTTGTTATACACTTTTATTTATTGTTCTTTTAGAATACATTCTAGCATTTCTTTGCTATACTTTCATAACATACGCTTAAAGGTGACATTACTCATCTTCATTTTCAGATTCTCTTTAGCTTATCTCTTCCAAATACAAATAAAGTTTGCTTTATCTACTTATGAAAAACAATATAACAGACAAGCAAATAAAAATATAGGGATTTATATGGGACTGTGCTCAATTTCTAAAATACTTCAAATTCAAGACAGTAAATTGAGAAAAATCACTAATATACCAATAATTAATAAGCTTAAAAAAGAAAAATGGCAATGCAAAAACATTTGGTAAAATTTAACCACTATTGAGAACAAAAATTCATTTAAAAATAAAAATATAATTACTTACATAAAGTGACAAAGTTGATCTATGTTAAATTAGGAATCCATTTTTTTACTTGCAGGAGAAAATCTTAGGCGCTCCTTTTGAAAATAGATTCATAAAAATCATTTCTAGTATTGCCATTTCTATTCCATTATTTTTAAAATTTTAGACTAAAAACTAAAGAGGTTAATAGTCCAAGGAAGATTTGAATAAGACAATATATCAAATTAATCTAGAAGAATCAGCTAAAATGTATTCAATGTAGCAAGGGCAGGGCTTAGTATATTAGGAGGTTTATAAGATGCATATTCTAAAGCGTTAATCTGTTAGGAAAATAAATAGGCAAACTGGTGTTTTATTCACATTAGTAACGAAAATGTAAAATACATAAAAGTAGCCTTGATAAGAGATATATTAGAACTATCTACATGCAACTGTAAAATGGAATTGTGAGTTACCAAAGACCTAAATAACTGGAGCAGTCATGCTATTTAATGTAAAAACAGAGCATACAATACCTTTGTATTTTGCCTGAAATCCTTTATGAATTTATGAGGCAGAGAACATTTAAGAAATGCATGTAATTATGGTTATCACTTTCATAGTTTTTGTTCTCTTTAAGAATTTGTCTTATTCACAAGCGAGACACCCACAGTCTTTTCTCCATGACCTGTTTGGCATTTTCCTTTTTTTATTCTTCTCTATTGTTTTTCTGCATTTCGTATTGTACTTTTTAGTACTTCCAATGATTATCCTAATTGTTCTATTGCATATTTTTCATTTGTAAAGATGCATTGCCTTCTCTTGTTTAATAGTGCCAAAGCCCTCTTTTGTTTCTCTAAAATAGATTTTAGAGGGTCTCTAAAGTCTTTTTGTATATAGCGTGGAAAATCTTTTCAAGTCAAGTTTAGCTCTGATTGTTCCCAAATTGTTATTCTTTTGCACTACATAATGTTTTCTTGTTTCTAAATTGATATTTGCTTTAAGTTTGAATTTACACAGATATCCTTGATTATACTTGTTTGTTTTTTAACATTTCCATTTGTTTGTATTAGGTGATTTTGACACTAATACGGTGTTGAGTGATAATAGACTGCTGATATTTTGGAAGTCCTTTATAATCTTTGCCACATTTTCTTAAACATTCTTCTAACCCAGGTAGCAGCTCAGCTGGCAGGTAGCTCAAGCCCACTGCTGAGAATATCACTCAGGCTTGAGCTGTAGTACCTACAAGTGACAAATTCACCATCAGGTTTATCGAGGGATAGTTGGACAATCCGGTACAAAATGAAGCTCCCAGCTAAGAAGAATGCCATAAATAATTCATTAACTAGATATATTTTAAAAATTTATGGAATTTAAAATTCAGAAATATTTGAATGATAGTACTAGCAGAGAAAATTCAGTGACAACTGTTTTGTTTAAAAATGAAGTCACATAAAGAGGAAAAATAAGAGAGAGAGAAAGAATAAGGTAAAAACATAAGGTTTGGAGGAGCCTAACAAACTGAGCAGAATGTACAAATAATAGCAAAACACAAAATCAGTAATCAAATCCGATGAATATAAAAATAGAAATCTCAGATATGAAAAACAAATATGGCTTTGAATGCAGGCATGGTGCCAGGAGAGTACTGGCATATCAATTAAGAAAACAATGTCTTTCTGGAATGTGACCAAAATAAGATACCTAAACCCAAATCATTTTAAAGAAGAGATGAGAGATTGTGATGTTGCCTCATTCATCATCATAGCATTCTCACAATATAAAATCTAGATAATATTTTAAAAGAAAATAACCAATAATTAGTGAGTAGTGTTCAAAAGTCTACTAACAAGGAATCCTAATGAGGACATGACTGTTTAATTTCATCAAAACCATTATCATTTTTGCCCTAATGAATTACTGTACTCAGCCCAGATGGTGCTCTCAGAAATAGAAGGAAACAGATAAAGAGGAATAAAATAAACCCAGTTTTATAGAAGTCAATTCACTATACAAATAAGGACAGTGAATACACACATAAATTAATAAATATCAAAGAGCTCTAAACTGCCTATATTTTAGGCACAATTGTAGGCTATATCATAGTTAGATTATGTTGCCTTCAATTGTTTTAGTAAAACTTTTTTATGTATTTCTTCTTATACCATTATTACCCAAGCATTCATAGAACCATCGCTACTACCCTTTTTTGTTCTCTTTAAGATTTTTAATTTTCTAAAAAATAACCACTTATTCTGATCTCTACAAGGACCTCCAAAGGAGTGGCTAAGATAAGACAGTGTCCCTAGAAATGGTGATTACACCCATCTGCCCTTGACTTGTGGAAGTATTTTGTCATAATATGTTTTACTCACTAATAAACTCAATCACAAAATCCATGAGAAGCCAACAGTATAGAATAAAAATACCCTTTGGCTGAGTGGCCATGTGCCATTTGGAGATGTATAGAATTAAAGTTATTGTGGAATTTGTAGAACATGGTTATAATACCATCTATTTTTCTCTATATCCGGTGTATACTCGGTGATTGAAATCTTACTCAAATCGTTTACTAAGTTGCTTGCTATAAGTAGCACCAATTCAGAATGCTGGACATCACCTTGAAATAGAGCCAAACAAGTCCTAGCAATGATACAGAAGGCTATAAATAAATGAAGTTTAGGTATAATATACATGCCCTCAATTCCCTAGTGTCTGATATATTCTTTATCATGCACACATGCAAGTGATATTTGGAGACACCTTCTTAAAATCTAATGGAGAATATAAGCAAGGATTCAGGCAAGGATTATAAGGTGGTGCTGCTCAAAGTCTCATGGGGAAGAACATTTTTGTGGATGTTAACATATTTTCTGGGCACAAACCTCCATTACTTTCCCAACATTTCTTCCACTTTCCTACTGTTGCCTTAAATTCCATCATTAAGAGCTTTACCTGGTCTTTCACTAATCTTGAGTAAACATGACCTGGAATTTTAATTTTGTTTTACATACTAGGCTTTGGCTTCCTACACAATTCCCTTGGCATCTACCTCAGAATCCACTCCTGATTTTGACTTGATTTCTTTGATTTGGGCACTGTCAGCTAATGTTTTTTTCAGACCTATCTGTTTAGACTACTCTGTCATACTTGAGTGGATGATATTCTTATTTTTATGTTTGCTTTTGTTCCTTCTTTTTCCTCACAAAATTGGCCTGCTGGATTCAAACTTTGATTTTAGTAAATTATTTTTGAAAAACAATACACAGTCACATACTCATTCCCCAAAACTACTTAATTTAGTGGTAAGAGATTAGATTTGATCATTTTTGGCAATAATTTCAACATTTTATTGGGCTCTGTAACTGTAATTGAACTGTCTGGTTTGTACTGAGTTGATGCATGTTGCTTATTTCCTGCTTTAAATAAGATATGAGATTTGCAATGCTTTTAAAGAGAATAAATAAACACTGATTTTTAGCTTATAACTAATTTGAACTTTTCAGTACTTAGTTTCAAACTAACATTGGCTTTGGTTGGCCCTTTGTTTATATTTTATAATTCTAATTTTATTAGACTTATTCATTAAATAGTTTCAAGTTGGCATATTATGTAATTTTTTTGTATGAATAAATTTAATAAGATTTTTTTTTTTTTTCCTGAAAAGGGACAGGAAAGGAGAAATTTGCGGGCATTAAATCCTTATAGGGTGAGAAGGAAGCATACTAAGGAATGAAGCAGACACAAAGAACTGAGGTTCTGGAAACTGGAAGGAGAGTAGATGGAATGGGCCTCCATGTAAATTTGGACCATCACGTATCAATTTATCCCTTCTCTTGAAAATTTTTCTCCTTTTCTCCTCCTCTTCTTGTTTTAATCCTATCTCTCTCTTTTTTTTTTTTTTTTTTTGAGACAGAGTGTCTCTCTGTCACCCCGTGGGCTAGAGTGCAGTGGCATCATCATAGCTCACAGCAACCTCAAACTCCTGGGCTCAAGCCATCCTCCTGCCTCAGCCTCCCGAGGAGTAGCTGGGAATACAGGCGTGTGCCACCACACCTGGCTAATTTTTTCTTATTTTTCATAGAGATAGGGTCTTTCTGTGTTGCCCAGGCTGATCTCCAACTCCTAGCCTCAACAATCCTCCTGCCTTAGCCTCCGAAATTGCTAGGATTACAGGCTCGAGCCACCTCTCCCCACTTAATCCTTTTTATTCTTAACACATTAACTGCCTTGAGAGTTGCATTTAACTTGCTCTAGTTTTGACTCTGGGGCCACGTGAAGCATATATAAAATCTTGTTGATGTTCTTATTGTTAAAATTAATATTGACAATTTAATTCTAAAAATGTGAATTAAATGAATAGAAGTCAATACATTTCATTTTTCTATTTATGTTTACCTTTAAATTACACTCAAAGTTTTTATTCTATTTTCATAATGAAACACCGTGGCCCCAAGGAAAAGTTTCTGATTTTTTTGTGTGGTTTTCCATGTTTTAAATGGCAAAGAAGTAGCACAGACTGGTAGTATTCATCGAATGTACATTTTACTCACTTCT
>CAUYSK010057118.1:0-77845 GCA_963575035.1 Avahi laniger | reverse complement strand
CCCTCAGTCCAGGTTTCAAATATGTCCATCCCATTGCGTGGTGCACATTGCACTCTTTGTGTACGCATATACCTGTCGCCGGGGCCCGCGGGGCGCCCCCCCCCCCCCCCCCCCAAAAAAAAAAATAACCACAATGTCGCGTGGGGGGGGGGGGGGGGGGGGGGGGGGGCGCCGGGGACAGGTATATGCGTACACAAAGAGTGCAATGCGCACCACGCAATAGGATGGACATATTTGAAACCTGGACTGAGGGGGGGAGGGGGGTCAAGGACAACACACATAACCTAAACATCTGCACCCCCATATTATGCCAAAATAAAAAAAAAAAAAACATTGTAAAAGAAGCCAAACCAAAATGAAAACTTTCTCTTCCTGTCCTACCCTCTGCCAAACATGTGTGAATGGGTTTTTGTCTCTGCAGGACAATCTGGATCAGCGGTCCCCAACCTTATCGGCACCAGGGACCAGTTTCATGGAAGAGAATTTTTCCACTGAGGGGTGGGGGAGGATGGTTTTGGGATGATTCAAGCACATTACATTTATTGTGCGTACTTTATTTCTATCATTATTACATTGTAATATATAATGAAATAATTATACAATTTACCACAGTACAGAATCAGTGGGAGCCCTGAGCTTGTTTTCCTTCACCTAGATGGTCCCATCTGGGGTTATGGGAGACAGTGACTGATCTGACAGGAGGCAGAGCTCAGGCGGTGATGTGAGCAATGGGGAGCAGCTTTAAATACAAACGAAGCTCTCCCGCCACTCACCCTCTGCCGTGTGGCCCATTTCCTAACAGGTCACAGACTAGTACCCAGTCCGCAGCCCAGAGGTTGGAGACCACAGGTCTGGGTGGAAGAAAAATTTACTTTTCACCGAAAACTCCTCTGATTCTATTTAAAAGAATTATTTCTAATTTTTGACCATTAAGAACAAAGTAATCTATAGGTTTTGTTTGTTTTAGGTAGATACTCTTTATTTACCTAAGAAGTTCCACGTAACTCCTTGTTCCATGACAGATTTTCATTATAAATGAATACATGCCATTATTTTTATACATAGCATTTTCATTAATATTCTGCTCTAGGAATTTTTAATTTCCATTATTTTTATGAACCATGGGATATAACTACTATATTTAAAACCTCCAAACAGATGGGGTTTTTCAGCTAAATTTTTATTATAAATTTCTAAATTAAAATTGTATTGTAGTCAGAGAACATGTGTGTGATCCCTAGTTTTTGAAATTTGTTAAAATTTGCTTTTATAGCTAAAGATGTGGTCAATGTTTAAAATGTTTCATACGTGCTTGATAAGAATGCATATTCTCTAGTTGTGCAGTTTTACGTACATCTGTCCATTAAAATCAGCTTGTTACTCACCTTCTATATCTTTTTTTTGTCTTGTTTGACCTATCACAAATTGAAACAAATATTTTGAAATCTTTGACTATTATGTAGATTATATTCCTTCTGTATTATATAAATGCTTGCTTTATATAATGTGAAGCTGTCGTAGTTTGATTCTAAGAACACTTTTATTCACATTTAACATCTCTGAAACAAAGATCTCTTACAATTGACATAATATGAAAGCATTATATCCTAGTTTAATTGTAGCAGTTTTTATTGTTTATAGTAGTAGATGGCATGTTTTACAAATGTTGGCATCTTAGATTCAACGGAATATGATATTTTAATAGGTATATACGAATTTAGATTATTCAAAATCTTTTTGGTGAATCAAAAGGTTTATCATTATTTGGGTATTTCTTTTACCCCAATTCTATACATGAGGTATGTAATCCATATAAGATAGATTTTTTTTTTGTCTTGAACTCTATACATGAGATGTGTAATCTATATAATCATAAATATATAGCTATCCTCACTTTGTTTTGGTGACCATTGCCTGGTATATCTTCAACCATCTGTGTCCTTGTGTTTTGGTGTATATATTGTAAAGAGTATATAATGGGCCTTATTTTGTCATCTAAAAGGACCATGTCTGTAATTCACTTGCAAGTTCGGTTCATTTATAGATTGTGATTGTTGATGTATTTAGACATGTTTCTAGCATATCATTTTGGAATTTGTTTCGCTTCTTCTAAGCTGCTTTTTCTCATTTCTTGATTTTTTAATGTCTTTTTTCCTTCTATTCTCCCTCCTGCACTGCTTTAGAATTTATATAATCTAATTTTTTGGAAGTTATTTGTTACAATGTACAATATGTTGCTAACTAAAAATATCTGATGTTAATATCATAAACCCTTTGCCCAAACTCTTTAATTCTAATTACTTCCTCCTGATCTAGACATTAGGTTTGACAGTGGTTTAGTTCTCTCATTTTGTGAAAATCCACAAATTATTTTTCATAAAGAAAATGTATTTTTAGATTTATCAATTTTTGCTCATGCTTTAGTTATTTCCGCTGCTTCTGAATTCTTTACACGTTCTTTTAGTTGAATATATAGGTAGTAACTCTTTCCATTTGGTCCGTAGCAGTATTTCTTAATCTTGCACTTCTTCTTGAAGATTGTTTTACTCCTAACGCAATATTAGGCTGATATTTTTCAGTATTCTGAAAATAAAATTCCACTGCTTCCTTGCTTCAATTTTGATGTTGAGAAATCAGCCTTGAGCCTTCACCCTAATTATTATCAGTTCTTTTTAACGGATTTTTGTTTTCTCTCTAGCTACTTATGAAACCTTCTCTTTGTCTTTGGTGCTCTATAGTTTTAATAATTTTGGTTAGGTGGGGCTTTTAAAAATTGATCTGTTTGCTCTCCCATGTGCTTTTTATATGTTTTCAGGGTTTCCATAATTTTGAAGAATTCTTAGCTGCCATCTCTTCAAGTATGGCTCTCCTATCTTTTCTCTTTTCTCTCTTCCTGGAACTTTGATTTACTGATGGAAAACCTTCTCATTCTAGCTTCTGTATCACCTAACCTCTCAGACTTTCCATCTCTGGATATTTCTGTGTGGTATTCTGTATACTGTCTTTAGATCTACTTATTTCTTTTACCAATATTCTCTCTTTAATGATCTATTTAGTTGAACTGTGGGTTTTTAAATATACATAATATTTTTATACTAAAAGTTTTACTTGGATATTTTTCAAATTGACTGGTTACTTTTTAAAGACTCACTGTTTTATCCCATCTTTATGTCTTTAATCATTCCATATACATTTGTTTTGCAGCTTGATTATGATCATTCTGATATTTGGGGTTTAAACTTGTTTCTTTTGCTAACTCTTAAGTGAAATTTCCTTGGCTTGGTAATTACCGATTGTGAGCTCATATTTGCCCTTCCTCAATCTGTGGAGATCTTGATAACCTAAACTGATAAAGCTTTCTTCCAGAAAGGATCTGTGCTGCAGACCTGAGATCACCTTAAACTTCAGGGAAACAGATTTCATGAAGGAGTTTTGGTTCACATCCCTTAGTGTGTGGTAGGTCCAAGGCTTTTTCTCCATATTCCAATGTCTGAATTTGGAAAAAAATACCTGCCTCCTTCTCTGACTTCAGCTGAAATTTTTCTTGATTTTTTCCCCTGTGGTGATTCCCCTATTTTTAGAAGATCCAGAAATGCATTAAAAATAATTATTTATCTAGAAATAAGATCTATTTAAGAGGATGTTTATTCAGGGTGTCTAATCTGCTATATTTTCTAATATGAATACATTATTTTTAAAATGACCTATATTACAACAGTGTATGTGTTTCCATTTATGAGAAGTTTTACAGCCAAGTACTCTCCTGGTTCTTGGGCAGGTGGAGGAAGTAGTCAGTACACAACTGCAATTGAACAAAAACTGTATCTCTGCATTTCTAGCTTTTTAGAAAGCCCATTTCTTCACAGATTCCCATGATGTTGTGTGCACCAGAGTGGTTACGATAGCATTATTTATAATATAATGGTGTGATAAGGTGTCTGATTCTAGTTTTGATATTTGACCACTGACAGCTTTCGGGCATCATTCCTCCACTTGCCCCATATCTGGGCAATCTAGTAAGAAAGCTGGAGTGCTCCCTCCCTTGGCACCAGTAGGGAAGTTCAAATCATGCAAACCTTGGTCCACATGTGGTAACCTTTCCCTGGCACTACCCCTAATCACAATTAAAACCAAAGCCCTTTGCTCCTTCCTTCACTCAAGCCAAATGGACCGGCTTGGATGCCTAACCTGCTCTCTCCAGAAAGCCTCACGACGTGAGTAATGAATGTTTTCATACTCTCCTGGTGCTCATCAGTCTTGATACCCAAACCAGTTTCGGGAGAGGGTGATTGATGCTATCCCTCTGCTGAACAATCGCAAGATAATTGGCCCTGTGATCAGGATGATCTAGGTGATGACCATTACCACCTAAGGAACTCTCTTCTTTTACTTTTGACTTGCTAACAGGCTCAGCTGCCTGCTAGCAGGTATGCACTTTTGAAGACTTCAGGATAGCATGCGCTTTGAGTTGCATTTGCTGAGTCCTACTGTGCTTCTTTTAGAGATTTAAGCAACCTAAATTGAAGCTTCAATATTGGCATTTAGGGACAAGAGTATGGGATTCAGGAGCTATTTAAAGGAGCCTTAGGTCATGTGTCTCAGCCTGGAGCTATCTTTGTGCTTCAGATTAAATCTTGAGTCTAGTATAAACCATGACTTGTGATAGGTTCAGGGAAGCAACTCATACCCTGAGACCATTGATTGTGTGTCTCAACCAGGCACTGACCCTGTTCAATAATGAGGGGAAAGATTGATATTGATACCCTGTTGGGTGCCAGTCCTGTAAAGAATAGTCACCACATGGCGCGCTGAGGTTTACACTCCTAGAAACAAATCACTCACTGAGACCTTGCTTGCCTATGTTTCTCTACCAAAAACAAACCTGATCCTCAGAGTTATAGGGAAAGGACACTCATGTTCCTGATAGCATAGATCCTATGAAAAGTAGCCTTGAACATATTATCCCCACATCTCTTAAAGGGCCAGAGGGCGTCATCAGCCTATCAGACAACTATAAAATTGACCAACAAAGATATTGTGTTCCATCAAATAATGGAGCTCATCAACATGCCAAAAGGTTAACTAAAACTCTATGTAAGCCAGCATCCCTATACCCAACAAAACAATTGCCATGGGGAAGGACCCTAACCTTGATGATGCTGAACTGGTACTCTCTGGAGGGAAAACACATATAAATCTGAGCAGAGTAGAGAAGACCCCTGAAAGTATACCCAGCAACCACCAATTTAAAAAATAAATTAATAAGAATTAGGGGCAAGAGAGAACTGAAAGAGAGATCCACAATTTGACCCATTTAGAAATCCAAAATTTACTAAAAAAAAAAACAAAATCAAAAAATTAACAATAGAGAGCAAAAAGGATGCCAATTGACTTTTGTGCTTTAAAATATAGGTCCTAAACTATTCTAACATCTGCTGAGCTGCAAAGAATTAGCAAACCTTCATGGCCTTAGCTGATACTGGAGCTGAAATTATGTCTAGATTTGTGAATTTCAGTAAATTTAAAGGTATCTCATACTCTTAAGGGAGTTACCAAATGTAAAATAGAGGGTAAGCAGGTAAGCCTCACCTTAACCATTGGAACTATTCCTTCTTTACATTCTTCGTGGCTTTAGCACCTATTTTCTTAATGTATTCCAATGAGTAATAAACTGAAATAAAATTAAATCTTTGACATTTAAGATCAACTTGAAAAAATGGAATCCCATGAACCTAAAATGGGACTGTACCCCCTGGTTAAAATAGCTATCATGCCTTAGTATAGATTAAAACAAGGCCTATAGAAATTAAGGCACATTATATATAAGAAGTACTATCTTCCCATTTAATGGTGATACTGAGTGTCACTATTTTTTCTTTTGTTGCTTTCCTTTTGGTGTCATTGCTATGAAAGTTTTACTTAACTCAAGATCATCAAATTCCTATGTTTTCTTTTAAAAGTTTTATAGTTTTAGCTCTTACTTTTAGGTCTATGATCCATTTTGAGGTTTTTTTTTCTTTCCCAGAATATTACAGGGGTACAAACATTTTGGTTACATAAATTGCTTTTGTACCATTTGAGTCAAAGTGTGCACATCATCCAGATGGTGTGCACTGTACCCATTAGGTGTGAATTTACCTATCTCCGCCTTCCCCTCCCACCTGCTTGATTTCCCATGAATGTAATTTCCATATGTACATATAAGTGTTGATTGGTTATTCCAATTTAATGGTGAGTACACGTGGTGTTTGTTTTTCCATACTTGTGATACTTCACTTAGAAGAATGATCTCCAGCTCCATCCAGGTTAATACAAGAGGTATTCGTTCACCATTTTTTTATAGCTGAGGAGTACTCCATGATACACATACACCACATTTTATTAATCCACTCATGTATTTATGAGTTAATTTTTGTGTATAGTATAAGGAAGGGGCTAAACTTTATTATTTTGCATGTGGATATGCTGTTGCCTTGTCACCATGTGTTGAAGACTATTCTTTCCCCCATGAAATGTGTTGGCGTCTTTGTTGAAAATCAATTGACTTTAAATGTAAGGGTTTATTTCTGAATTTCTAATTCTATTACATTGACCTATGTGTTTATCCTGATGCCAGTACTATACTTTCTTTGTTAGTGTAGTTTTGTAGTAAGTTTTAAAATTGGCAAGTGTGAGTTCTCTACCTTTGTCTCCTTTTTTAAGAATTGCTTTAGTTATTCTGGATTCTTTGTATTTCCATATGAATTTTAAAGTCAGCTTATCAATTTCTTCATTAAAAAAAAAGCCGGCTAGGATATTGATAAGGATTGTGTTAAATCTAGATCAATTTGAGAAATATTGTCATTTTAATAATACTAAGTCTTATAATCCATGAATATGGGTTGCCTTTCTATTTATTTAGGTCTTCTTTCACTTTTTAATGTTTTGAGTTTTCACAGTGTAAGTTTTATACTTCTTTCCTTAAATTTATTCTCATATATTTTATATATTTATATATTATTATTAATGGATTATATTAATTTCATTTTTGTTGTGTTCATTGCAAATGTATAGAAAGACAATTTTTTTATTTATTGATCTTGTACTCTGCGATCTTGCTAACTCATTTATTACTAAGTCATTAAATATGAAATATCTGATTTTGAATCAAAACTGTAGTTTATTATATCTCAAACAAGAAGCAATACAATTAATCAAAGTATGTGCCTAAGCTACTGACACAATTTTGCCATCTTAATGGTGCTTATTTATGTCACTAGCAAAGAAGCCTGGAGAGCGACTGGCTGTGAAATCATGAAAGGTGTTTTCCACAGCTTGTTGAGAACTGAATATTTTTCCTTGCAAGAGTGGCCCTAAACCTGCAAAAAGTTGTCATCAGTTGGTGCAAGGTCAGGTGAATATAGGATGACAGAGAATTTTCAAGTTCAGCCTCTGTAGTTTGAGCAGCCTTGTTTGTGCGACATGTGGTCAAATGTTGTCTTGCGAGAGGACTGGCCTGTCTCTGTTGACCAATCTCAGCTGCTTAATCACAAGCATCCTCATCATTTTGTCCAACTGATTGCAGGAGACAACTGCTGTAATCGATTGACCAGATTTCATGAAGCTATAATGGATAATACCAGTGCTGGACCACCAAACAGACACCATTAGATTTTTTAGATGAACACTGAGTTTTGGACTGTGTTTCAGCATTTCATCTTTATCCAACTATTGTGCCGAAATCTTGCAATTGTCTAAGAGAATCCATTTTTCGTCACATGTAACAACACGGCATAGAAATGATTCGCCTGTATGTTTGACGGCAAAGAAAGGCAAGTTTCAAGACAATTTCTCTTCTGATGCTCATTTAATTCATGTGGAACCCATCTATTCAGTTTCTTTACCTTGCCTATTTGTCTCAAATGGTCCAATATTGCTGGAATAGTAATGTCAAACCTTGCTGCTAATTCATGTGTAGGTTGAGATGGATTTGCTTCCACTAAAGCTTTCAGTTCATCATTATCCACTTTGGTCTCAGGTTGCCCATGTGACTGATTTTCAAGATTAAAATCACCAGAATGGAACTTCTCAAAGCATTGATGTACTGTGTGTTCATTAGCCACATCCTTCCCAAACACTCCGTTGATATTTCCAGCTGTCTGCCCTGCATTGGTTTCACGACAGAACTCATATTTGAAAATAACATGAATTTTTGACTTATCAGTGGTTTCACAAAAATTGTTCTAAAAAAATTTGAAAGATACTCACTAGCCAAAATCTGTGTTTGAAATACTGAGGATGCACCTTCTCAATAAAAATAAAACAAGAAGTGTCAAAGTGAAATATCAGAGAGAGCAACTGTCAAACTTAGTACTTAAGGAAATCAGACATTTCATACTTAATAACCTAATAGCTCTAATAGGTTTTTAGTGGATTCCTTAAGATTCTCTAATATGAAAGATCATCTGACTCCATTATCTGGCTGCTGACAGCTTTCAGATCCTTCCTTTTCCTTCCCCTTTTGCCCCACATTTGGGCAAGACACCCAAAAAAAAAAAAAAGAAATACCAGGCCCTCTTTTTCTTGGCACTAGCAGGGAAGTCAAGCCACACAACCCCCAGCCTGAGTATGAGAACCCTCATGCCAGTCCACCCCCAACCACAATGAAAACCAAAGCCATTTTCCCTTTCCTCACTCAAGCCAAACAGCCCAGCTTGGGTGCTTGCCCTGCTCTCCCAAGAAAGCCTCATGATATAAGCAAAAAGATGTTTCCATGCTGTCTTGGTGCATGTGTGGCATCATTCATCTTGACTCTGAGTGAGTGGAAGGGTATCAATCCCATCCTCTGCAGGGCAACCACAAACATGGCAAAAATACAGACAATTCAAATGTCCCACAATAGGGACAAGGTTGTAGACTCTCTATTCTTGCTTCATGAAGAGTAGTCCATTTTAATCTACTTTTCAACCTGATCTTCAAAGAAGGAATTCTTTTCAAGAGGAAGTTTAGTGATTAGAAAATAATTTGAACTTCACACAGCTTAACCTGAAGAAGACTGGACAGGTGCACCATGTGGGTGGTGAAAGGCAGGTCCAGTGGGGACACAGGGACAGGATGTGTCTCACAGATGGGAGGGTGGCCAACACTCTGGCAAGGTGGATAATCACATCTGGGGTCACAGGCTCTGGAAGACCTCAACTCAGTAATGATCCCAAGGCATCCATTTGTGCAACAGAATTTCAGAGCCAAAAGGAACTACGAAATTATCCAATCCATCTTCCTAACTGTATAAGTGAAGAATGGATCCCTAGAGAAATTAAGTGGCTTGCTCAGGTGGCACGGCCACATCACAATTTCATGGCAGTCCTAGGCTTGGAATTTGTTTCTTCTGGCCTCCCTGTCTGTGCTCTTCCCACTAAATTTTCTCAGCCTACCTGTAAGATCAGCCCTCTCTGCAATTCTCTGAAAACTGTGGTTATCAGCTGAAGGATGCCAGTCACCATGGCTCATTTTTCTGCTCTCTGATAGGGAAGAAAATGATTCCAGCACCCTTCCTGAAAAAAATATGCCATGTTTGTATCTGAAACCTCTAAACATCAGGGAGTCTGGGACTCTCAGCTACTTTCACAGGCTGGTTGGAGTGCACTGGGCCTAAACCTCAGCTCAGAGCTCTCCTTCGGATCCCTGCTTAGCAGCCAGGTACCCAGCGTGGGGTCTGAGTTTGAGATAACCCAGACTGAGCCCACTTCCCCAAGCCAGCATGCACATATTTTTACTCATCGTGGCTTAAGCTTGCTGCCCTGCACTAGCAGTGACCTGGTTGTACACCACATGGCCAAATGGGAACCGTCCCAGGAATCAGAAGTTTCATGAAATTCTGCCTTCACACAAACTCAGTGTTTCCTAGTTAAATTTCCACTCTCAGATCTTTGCCATGCCGTGGTCCTGCAAACACCATCATTCAGTGCCAGCAGGGGAAGAACAAACAGATTCTCATTTCCCAAAACTAAGCAAAGCTAGCATTTTGTAGTCTCAGGAGTGCATTTGTCACCCCATAATATATTTTATGAAGTTAGAATCCTCTATGTCCTCTGTGTATTAGCATGCACACTTGGTCCTCTGTGTTGCCTAGAGGTCCCCATATCAGCATAATTTCAAGAAACATTGAAAAGCAGTTAAGAACTAAAGTTGCAAGATGCTTTGAAACGTGGGTCAGTGTTCTCTACCTCTTTCGGGTAGAGACACACCTGTTCTCTAAACCCTTCATCACTCCTGTCCAGGGTAGCAAATAAATTTCACTTGATTGGTAGTGGCTGTCCAAGTCCTATCTTGGAAAGGATTCTGGGGTCCTATACCAGATGCACAGGGAAAGAGTGACTTAGGAGGTTATTGATGTACCATGGCCTGGGCTATAGGAGAATAATCAGGAAATTTCCCGCATGTTTTTCACCTCTAATGCATGTAAAGACTATAACTAGACAGGGGGCATGCTCATTCTGTGGACTCCTGAGCTAAGCTTCCAGTCTCCCCTGGAGAGAAACACCAAAACCTGGCAATCCGACACATACCCAGCCTTGTTCTGATCCACTCTCCCTCTCGTCCACACACTCTGAATAACTCCATTTTCTTTTAATACTATCACGACACTCTATAACAAGGCCTAAGAAGCTCTCAGAGTCTAGATAAGATGGAAGCCATATAAATTATGCATTTCTCCTAAAGATAAGCCTTAGAAGGAAAGATTTCAAATGCCATATTGTCCTTGGTTCATACCTGGCATATCGAAATTGTTGATGAGGCAAATACAAAGACTCTTGAATGAATATAAATAGAGATAGACCCATGGGCCCGCTCAGATTTATGATGTGAATGCCAAGGAGTTCAGCCTTTTCTAAAGTTTACAGTAGAAGTTTCCCTCTCTCCTTTCTGACCCACCCCAAGCTCACCACCAAACCCAGCCAACCTCATTTATTGCAGTGGTTCTCAAAGGGAGGGTCCTATGCTCGCAACATCAGTATCACCTGAGAAACCTGTTAGGCATATTCTCAACTCTAACCCATACTTACTGAATAAGAATCTCTCAAAGTGGGGCTCAGCAATCTCTTTTTTAAAGAAAACTCTTTAAGTGATTCTGATGCATATCAAAGTTTGAGAACCAATGCGTTGAACTGCTGCCTAATAGACCTTTCTGCAATGATGGTAATCAGGTATGCCCTATATCTGTACTGCACAGTATAGTAGTCATTAGCCACGTGAGGGGATTGAACACTTGAAACATGCTACTGAGGAAATGAATTTTTACTTTTATTTAATTTTAATGAATTTAAGTGCAAATAGGCCTGTGTAGCAGTGCTACTGCACTGGACAGCACAGTTCTAGAACAGAACTATTTATATATTTGGCATTTGGGAAACTTGTTGAGGATCATATGAAAACTATAATCCTTTCCCTGATCCAGCTGTCTCTTGGGCAACAGGAATTTAAACTACACGGGTCCACTTGTACTCAGATTTTCTTCTGCCTCTGCCACCCCTGAGACAGCAAGACCAATAGCTCCTCTTCCTCTTCCTCCTCCTCCTCAGCCTACTCACTGTGAGGGTGACAAGGATGAAGTCCTTGTGATGATCTGCTTCCACATAATTAATAGTAAATATATTCTCTTTCTTATGATTTTCTTAATAAACTTTTTCTTTTTGCTTGCTTACTTTATTGTAAAATACAGTCTGTGATATATATTGCATACACAATATGTGTTAATTGAACATAAGACTTCTGGTCAACAGTGGGCTATTAGTTGTTAAGCTTTTGGGGAGTCAAAAGTTATATCAGAGTTTTGACTGCATGGGGCTCAGCACCCCTAACCCTCACATTGTTCAGGGTCAACTATAATACAATAAACAAAATTTGGTAAACCATTCTGGAGGTTCATGGAAGTTGCAGAGCATTCAAAGAGAATGTAGTAAGTATCCACCCTCAAAATTTCTAGTAGTAGAATTTATGATTTGTAGGTTGAAGTTTAACTATCAAAATAAAGCGTGTACATATCTCATGTGGAACTTATTTTTTAGATCACTGAAAACACATATTTATGTATATTGAGATCTAAGAGATGTGTTCAAAAATATTTCACTGAAACAATAAACCAATTTTCTGGACCCAGAAGCAGTTGTGATGCTGAACATTAGGAACCCCAGCAAAGTTAAACAAATATTAATACATTAAAATTGTAATTATGCTGAAGATCACATCTGTCCTCATCACACTATATTGCTCAATTGTGGCCAATGGTATATGTGTTACAAAATTGATCAGGCCAAATCAGAGGTGTCTGCATTTCTTGGGTATGTGGTAGAATGAAGGCTACAATCCCATGGGAGACTATTCTCTTATATAAGGAATAATTTGCATGTGGAAAGAAAATTTTGTCCCCTATCCCTTTAAGTATTTCTGATGTGCAAATGGGTGGTCTTGAACTACATCCCCTATGTGCCAGGCTTCCAGCCATCCTTGTTTTTCTATGACAATTTAATTCCCATCATCTTTGAGGTCTCAGCTCAAATATTTTTTCCTCTGTTGAGTTTCCATCCTCCAAAATCTTAGAGCATGCATCTACAAAAATTTCAGCATTTGTAATATTCAGTTGAAATTTCATGTATTACAGTTTCAGCTGCTCAATTACAAGTTCCTACATGGCAGGGAGTATACCTTTTATTTTTTAACCTGCTATCTTTGTTTTCTGTTGCTATAACAGAATACCACAGACTGGGTAAATTAAAAACAATGAAAGTTTATTTGGCTCATGGTTCTGGAGATGGGAAGTCCAAGAGCATGGTATCAGCATCTTGGAAGGGTCTTCTTGCTGCATCATAACACAGCAGAGGGTATCACTTGGTGAGAAAGCAAGAGCATGTCAGCTAAGGTCTCTCTTCCTCTTATAAAACCACCATTCCATTCATAGGGTCCCCACCCTGATAACCTTATCTAATCCTAATTACCTCCTCCACCTCCAAACACCATCAACACATATATTTGGGGATTAAGTTTTCAACACATGCAATTTAGGGAACACATTCAAACCACAGCACTACATATTTTCTACCTCGACGCTAAGGACAAACTAGGTGCTTATGAACACTGAGTAAATAATGTAACTCAGATTTGGCAAACATTTGAGTGCCTAATATGGAACAAATACTGTGCTAGACAATTTCCAATGTGTCCTTTTATTAAGTCATCTCAACAATCTTGAGAAGCAAACATTATTAGGTTCATTTTGAAGATAAGGATAAGAAGGCTAGAGACACTGGACAAATTTTCCAATCCCAGAGTGAAATTAAAGAGTGGACATTGAAGATAAGGTAACTGGGTTCAAATAGCAGCTCTATCACCTTCTGCTGTATGGTATCAGATGTGTTATTTAATATCTTGAGGTCTCAGTCATTTCATTCAAAAAATAGGAATGTTTATTATACCTAACTCATAGGGAAAAAATAATATTAGTGTTTAGAATAGTGTCCAGATCATGATTTCTAAATATCTTTCTCCGGTAAAAGTTACCAGGTTTCCATGGAGAAATGGCTAACTCCAAGGCTATAGCAAGAAAAGTATAATACAAGCTTGAGAAAACAAAGAATAGCACAATAAAAAATGAGGGCATGTTAAAAAAAAAAAAAAAGAGAGAGAGACAGGAGTCAAATGGAAGGGTCTCCCAATGGGAAAATCTTAGATAGTTCAATCAACAAAATAAATAATGATAATAATGGATTGTAACCCATTACTACAAATCCATGAGACTATAATGTTATGAATAACTACTTAAATAAATAAATGGGAGAATACAGTAGACTCTTATAGTAGTATTTTAATGAACAAATGTGGAAGGAATGATGGAAGTAGAAAATCACCATCTGGCAAACACCACAGTAATAAGTTGTAGGTAAGTACCAATGGATGCTAAAACTGGTGAACAACACAATGATGTGAAACAGGATACTTACACAGTTTCAAAACATCTCCCCACAAGAGACTTATTAAATGCAGGCAAAACAGTAACTCTTCTCAGAAACTGGACAGACACCACCTTAACCAAGTGATCTAAGTTAATATCACCAGTAATAGGACAAATTGATGTCACATACCTCATCATATAATGAACTGAGACGTATACAACATACTATTTTTTAAAAATATGCATCATCTGAGTTTACTCATTAAGAATCATCTAAAAAGTCCAAATTGAAGGATAAAATAACTATCCATTATTCTTCAAACATATCAAAGTCTCCTTGAATAACCAAAGCAATCCTGAGCAAAAAGAACAAATGAAAGCATTACACTAACTGACTTCAAAATATACTACAAAATTATAGTAACCAAAACACAATGGTACTGACACAAAAACAGATACATAAACTAATGGAACAGAATAGAGAACCCAGAAATAAATCCATACACTTACAGCCAACTAATCTTTGACCAAGGCATCAAAAATGTACATCAGGGAAAGGAGAGTCTCTCCAAAAAATGGTGCTGGAAAAACTGGATATCCATATGCAGAAACATGAAACTAGATGCCTATCTCTCACCATATACAACAATCAAATAAAAATGGATTAAAGACTTAAATGTAAGATCTAAAGCTATGAAACTGCTAGAAGAAAGTATTGGGAAAATACTTCAGCACAATTGGTCTGGGCAAATATTTTTTGAGTAAGATCTTAAAAGCATAGGCAACAAAAGCAAAAACTGACAAATGGGATTACATCAAGCTAAAGGTTTTTGCTTAGCAAAGGAAATAATTAACAAAGTGAAGACACAATCTAAAGAATATGAGAAAATATGTGAAACTATCCATCCGATAAGGGATTAGTAACCGGAATATATAAGGAACTCAAATAACTCAATAGCAAAAAAAAAAAAAGAAAAGAAAGAAATATGATATTAAAAATATCTAAATAGATCTCTCTCAAAAGATGACATACAAATGACCAACAGGTATATGAAAAAATGCTCAACATCACTAATCATCTAGGAAATTCAAATCAAAATGGTACTGAGATATTATGTCATCCCAGTTAAAATGGCTATTATCAAAAAAAAAGAAAAAAGAAAAACAGAAAATAACAGATGCTAATGAGGATTCCATGAAAGGGGAATGCTTAAATACTCTTTATAGGAATATGAATTAGTATAGCAACTATGGAAAATAGTTTGAAGTTTCCCCCAAAAAAACTAAAAACAGAGAACTACCATATGATCCAGCAATCTCACCGCTGAGTATATGTCTAAAACAAAAGAAATCACTATGTTGCAGAGATATCTCTACTCCTATGTTTGTTGCAGCACTATATTCACAACAGCCAAGCTATGGAATCGACCTAAGTTGATTCCATGAACAAATGAATAGATAAAGAAAATGTGGTATATACACAATGGAATATTATTCAGTCATACAAAAGAATGAAATCCTGTCATTTGTGGCAACATGCATGGAACTGGAGGACATTATGTTAAGTGAAATAAGCCAAGCACAGAAAAACAAATATTGCATGTTCTCACTCATATGTGGGGCCAAAAAAAATTTATCTCATGAAGGTAGTGAGCAGAATGGTGGTTACCAGAGGCTGAGAATAGCAGTGAGGAGGGAGGGAGGAAGAGAGGTTGATTAATGAGTACAAAGATATAGTCAGCTAGAAGGAGTAATTTCTAGTGTTTGATAGCACAGTCAGAATTTATAGTCTATTTTGAAATAAACAGAAGATTTGAAATGTTCCCAAAAGAAAGAAATGAGAAATGTTTGAGGTGCTGGATATCTTAATTACCCTGATTCGATCCTTGCACATTGTATGCATGTATTAAAATATCACATGTATCCCATAAATATGAACTAATGTGTGTCAATAAAATAAATAATAGGTGTATGTAAGAGTAAAATTTTAATTAAAAATGAAAACAAAATAAGGCAGAAAAATAAGCAAAGCATGATAAAATATACCTTTTCCTTGATTTCTTTTAAAATTTAAAATATCTACATTTTGTAAGAAAGACTAACTAAAGGGAAGCAAACTGATAACTATTTTTAAAAGCTAACATCACTAATAAGCAAATGCAAATTAAAGATATGGTACAATTTAATTTTAGAACACTGGAAAAAGATGAGTTTCCCCATTGGTGAGGCTGTTGTGGTGAAATAGGCTACAAGTTAGTGACCTTAGTATAGTTCAAACACATTAACTAATTTCATTTAGTTTTACTAGAGAGAACCTAAATGTTCAACATTATAGATATGCTTGATATCATTGTGTACTAACCACGAGATGAACTATTGTGAAAGTATTTATTATGTTTTTATGAGTTTTTAGTGCATATGAATTGCTTAATATAATGCTAGTTTAAAAGAGAATATAAATTATATTTTCAATAATATGAGGACAGAAATAGATCAAAATGTCAATAGTGACCATCTAACTGTAATGAAATAATGGGTGATTTCTACTCATTCTCTTTCATGTGTTTTATATATTCTTTTGCAGTGAGCATGTTTAACTTTTAAAAGACAAAAATAATAAATTTTTTTAAGTTAAAAAATTCAAAGTCTTCAAGACAAAGAAATAACGATGAAATGTTCCGGATTAAAATGGACTAAGGAGACATGACAACTAAATGCAGTATGTGATCCTGGGTTGGATCCTGTACCAGAAAAAGAATATTATCACAACAAAGGGAGAAATTTGAATGGGGTCTTTAGATGAGACAATAGTATTGCGTCAGTGTTCGATCATTGTAATGTGGTTACACAAGATGAAAACATTTGGGGATTCTGGGAGAAGGGTAAATGAGAAATAACTACTAATTTTTCAACTTTTTAAATTTAATTCAAAATGAAAAGTTAAAAATAAAAGCATAGTGCCTGGCACCTGGTAAAATTCTAACATGTGGAAACCCAGATGCTCATCAACTGATAAAATGATTAACAAAATGATTAACAATATCCATACAATGGAATGTTATTCAGCTCTAAAAAGAAAAGTACTGACATGGGCTACGACATAAGGAACCTTGAAAACATTTTGCTGAGTGAAAGAAGTCAGTTACAAAAGGTCACCCTGTATGATTCCATTCATTTGAAACATCCAGAATAGACAAATACATTCACAGAGAAAGTAGATTATTCGTTGACAAGGGTTGGGGGCAGAGGGGAATGGAGAGTGATCGCTAATGGACATGGGCTTTCTTACGGGGTGATGAAAATGTTCTAAGATTAGGTAGTGGTGACAATTGCACAACTCTGTAAATATACTAAAAACTACTGAATTGTTACACTTTAAATGGGTGAATTTTATTATATGCAAATTATATCTCAATAAAGCTGGTTTATTTTAACAAAAATAGTGTCTGCTGCATAGCGAATGCTCTAAAAATGTGGCCATGATGATGTTCATCATCATCATCCCTACTAGTACTATCTACCACTACTGTTATTTTTTAATTTTTCTCCTTACTGGAGCACATGGTCTTTCCAACCATGGACTTGTAAGGCATATCAAGAGGCTAGGGGAAAAAGAATGACTTAGCTGTTGTTAACTATCTTCTTGTATCAACTAGGGCAACCAAACCATCTCCCTGTCCCTTAACTAAGAAAACAAGTCAAAAAAGGACGCATTTCAATTGCAAGCACTGATGAAGAGGCTAGAAAACAGGCGAACTGTGACCTAGGGAAGAGATATCAATCTATTTAGCAGCTTTTATACATTTGTTTTGATTTGTCTTTCTATTTACTAAAAGACCAGTTAAAAAATTTTTTTGGCATTTTCAAAGGGTTGCTTCACTGCCATGCATCCTCGTTCAGCACTCAATGCACCAAAAAATGCTCCAGGTGTGATGGAAAGGCCAAGAATTGACCATGCTCACAGAAGCTGAGAGTTTTTATAGGAAAGGACAGGGGACAAACTCTAAAGTGCTGTGAATGCCAGGCAAGGGGAGTTTACCACATATACAGGTGGTACCTCGTACAAGCCCACATCCCTTGCAGACCATCCTCTATTTCCAGGTTTGGTTTTGAACTAAAAGTGAAAATGCTGAAGCCAAGTGAACATTACCTTCTCCCAGATCTCAGCACAGCCTCTGAGAATCAAGGCTGCCATTAATCTTAAGGAACCTCCAAATGCAGTATTTTCTTGGATTTATGAGAGGCATTTGAGGCTTGCTAATGCTGGTCACAACCCCAAGTCCTTGATTATTGTGAATTAAGCAAAGCCAAAGAAAACAATGCTGAAGTCAGAGCACAGGTGGAGTTAGCCCTTAGCGTCACAATCAAAACTTACAACAACTGTTCCAATTTGCAAAACCATAAAGTAGCTTCCATTAATAAATTAATAAATGCCCATGGAGGTCTTTTCAAGAGGAAGCTCTGGTATTTTGGGAGAGAATGGAGAGGGGAGAAGGCCAAAAGAATTTGCTCTCTAAAGCTGCATACTTAACTAATTTGTTCCGAATATCTTCCAGTCATACATGTGAGAAATGACATCTGAGGGCAAAGGGCTACAGTTCAGAGATAAAACAAGTTGAAGGTATTTAAAGTGCTTGCCAAGCAAAAGTGCTCATCTGATAAAAATTTAGACAGGAAGGATGCCAAAATCCAGGAGAGACACAACTGAGATATGATGAGGTGATTGCTGCTCCAGCTGTCAGACTTGTCAATGGTGTGGAGACGCCAGATTTTAACTCAAATGCAATGTCAGCCCAAGAGCTGCCTCTATTTCCCTGCATGGTTTTCATTAGGAAAGCACTACGACTTAGTTCCAACTACAAATATCCTGTTCGGGGCCAATTCAAGATGTAAATTTGTTGGTTGGTTTGCCTCCTCTTCAAAAATAGGATTGAAGTAGGAGGAAGAGAACGCAATGCAACACCTTCACCCTCATTCTACCGAATGGGAGCAGTAGGGGTGTGCTTGAGTTGCAGTGGTGAGCACAGTAAACGGGAGGGGAGAGGAGGGCTTGAATTGTCTTGAAAAGGGCAAAAGTTTCCACATTAGTCTTCAAGGGTCCTATAAGAAAACAATGGTGCAAGGAGTGGCAATGTCCTCTCCTCCATAACTGTAGGATGTTGAACCAGATCAGGATTTTGTGTTATAAATACTGGTCATATAGGCCTAGGCATGCATGGACTATGCAACTGTGGATATTGGGATCTTTCTACTTGCTTAAAATATATAAGATAAATGTATAAGGAGAAAAGTCAAAAATTTTTTAAAACGGGAAAAAAAAGGCTAGGGCCATGGAAGTGCATCCCCTCATTGAAGGCATGACAAGGAAGTAGGTGAAGGGAAAAGAGAAACTTTAAAGCTACTAATACAATCCTCATTATTGAATGCTTTCTTTGATTCAAATAATCATTCTCCCCATTATAATTCATGCAACTGATCATAATGAGTCTGTTCAAGAAACCTACACAACATCCCACCACCAATACACATTAAAGAATAGAGTGATTATTTCCTCGGACCATGAAAAAGTCACCATTGCAATATCGATGCCACTTCCTCCCTGTAATACCAGCCAACTCGGTGCTCTCTCATTTATAAACAGAGTGCATCCATGCCTCTTGGAACATTGACTTCTTAGCCACCATGCAGATTCTCCTTGGTATGACAAACACCCATATTTAGATTCCAAACGCAATGTCCCCAAAGGAAGCATCAGCCAGAAGACTCAGGAAATGCTTACTATGAGCTCCTTGCAAGGATGGCTTGGCCTATGTCTCTTTTGCTTACAAGAAGATAGCAGAGTTTAAAATGCGATGATCAAGAGCTAACAAGCTTCTAAAAGATGTTGGGTCAAAACAGAGTTTTATGATACTTCCAATTCCAAACAAGATAGGCTAACAGGAATCGTGTTTACCTCCCACCCACCTGAAACAACTAAATCACTGGACAAAACACACGAAAGACCTTGGCCCAAGGGCAGCACAGAATAGTGTGTCCTAAGAGAAGGGAAACAGATGAGGTGATCTCCAGGACTGCTCCAGTTTACTGCCTGGAGAGAATTTCCAGGTCACAACAGAGAACAAGGGTCCCCAAGTGAAGCCCAGAGTTTCTCTGAATTGAGGAGATGGAGCTGGGATTAAAGGGAGGGTAGGGTGGCTGGAATTCAAAGCGCAGACTACTGAAGCAGATACAGCAGCATCATAAAAGCTTTAGAAAGCTGCAGAGAGTTCCCCTCAAGGCTTTAGCTGAGTACTAGTTAGGAGACGCATGAGAGGTAACTACATCGGTATTTACAAGACAACTAAAATGAATTCCATGAAAGGAGTGGAAGAAACAATCCCAAGACATTACACAGAGCAAGGAATAGTTCATGCTCCCAACAGCTAGAGTGGAAAATCTTGTAAATCATGGGACATTAGGTAGAGTACCTAAAAAGTATTGACTCAACAGTGGGGCAAAATTAGCTATAGATTAAGGCCATTTTTGTCCCAAGTAACAAGTCCTGAAAGACAATAAATCAAGGGGAAAAAAAGGAATATACACTGGAAAAGAAGGAAAAAGCCCCTGTCTCTATTTGCAGACAACATGACTGTTGACATAAAACACCTCAAGGAATCTACAAAAGAACTCCCAGAATTAATAAGTGATTTCAATACGATGGCAGGACACAAGGTCAACACAAAAATCAACTGCATTTTCTGTATACATACACTGGCAATTAACAAGTGGAATCTGAAATAAATGATGCAATATCATTTACAATGGCTTCAAGCATATGAAGTATATAGGTATAAATCTAATAAAGCATACATAGGATTTGTATTAAAAAATATAAAATGTTAACAAAAAAATAATTTTTAAAATACCTGAACACTAAGAGAGGCATACCAAGTTCATGGATTAGAAGACTCAATATACAGTGAAATTGTTCCATAGTGACAATTCTTCCTAAAATGATATATAGGTTTAATGCAATGCCTATCAAAATCTCAACAAGGTTCTCTATAGACATAGACAAACTTATATTTATGTGGGAAAGGAAAGAAAGAATAAAGTAGGAGGAATCTCTCTTCTCAATGTGAAAGTATATAAGTGCAGTAATTAAGATGGTGTGGTGTTGGTGGAAAGATAGCTACGTTAGTCAATGAAACAGTATAGAGAAACCACAAAAAGTTCTACACAAATATAATCATTATCGACAAAGGAATAAATAATTCAATGGAGGAGAAAGAGCCTTTACAATAAATGGTGCTGGAACAATTGGACATTCATGAACTAAAAAGAAAAAGAATAAAAAGAAAAATCTCAACTTAAACCTCTCATACCTGAAACAATTTTATCACGATGGATCATGGACTTAAATGTAAACTATAAAATCCCAAAACATACAGAAAAGACCATAGGAGAAAAATTCTGTGATCTCAGACTAGGGAAATAGTTCACAGAATTGACACAAAAAACACAATTCATAGAGGAAAATTTGACATATTGAACTTCATTATAAAAAAAAACTTTTGCCCTATCTTGTTAATAAAAAGTGCAAGATAAAGTATATTTCTTGGCCAAATGGAATTAAATTAGAAGTCAATAACAGAAAAGTAACTGCAAAATCCCAAAATATTTGGAAACAAAATATTAAATAGAAATATGAATTAAAAGAGGTAAATCAGAAAATATTTTAAATTGGAAATTAAAATACAATATATCAAAATTGTGGGGATGTAACAAAGCATTAGAGTAAAATAGACATATTAGAACAGAAAAAAAGTCTCAAATCAATGACTTCAGCTTCCACCTTTAAAAACTCAAAAAAGAGGTAATTAAACATTAAGTAAGCAGCTGAGAAATAATTATAAATGACAAAAATCAATAATTTTGAGAACAACAAAAATGAAAGAAAATCTATGAAACTAAATTTAGTCTTGGGAAAGATTTTTAAAAAAACATGTACCATTAGCCAGACTCAATCAGAAAAAATGAGAGAACTGGTAAACTGTTAATATCAAGAATGGGTCAGGTGACATCAGTATAGATTCTACAGAAGTTTAAAAGGTAATAAGGGGACATTATAAACAATTTTATGTCAATAACTTTAACAACTAAGATGAAATGAAAGAATTTCTTTAAAGTTGCAAAATGTAAACATTCATTCAAGAAGAAATGGATAGCTTGAATAATAGTATATATTTTAAAAAATTAACTTTTAGTTAAAAAACTCTCCCTACGATCAGGAGTGCATGACAAGGATGGCCAGTTTACCACTTCTGTTCAGTATATTACTGGATGTTCTAATTACTGCAACAAGGGAAGAAATGGAGAATACAACCACACTGGAAAGAAAGAAATAAAACTATTTTTATTTGGAAAAGACATTATCATCTATAGAGAAAATCATAAATAATGTACAAAAGAAGCTATTGGACTACAAATGAGTTTATTAAGGTAACAAATACAAGATATATAAAAGTCAATTAAATTTATATATAAAGGAAATAAGGTATCAGAAATGGAAATTAATAGCATAAAAATAAGAACTATTAAGGGATCAATTTGTCAACTGAAAATTATAAAACACTGCTGAGAGAAATAAAAGAAATCTAAAAAAATAGAGAAATAGAAACATGTACCTGGATTGGGACAATCAATATTGTATAGCCTTAATACAATCTCAATCAAAATTCCAACAGAAATTTCTTTTAGAAATTGGCAAACTAATTCTAAAATTCATATAGAAATACAGAGGACCTAAAATAGCTAAAATAGCTTTAAAAAAGTTGAACCACTTTGCAGAACTTAACCTTATTTATATTCAGTACTATTCAGCTTTAAGAAACAATGGTGATATAGCACCTCTTGTATACTCCTGGATAGAGCTGGAATGCATTCTACTAAGTGAAGTATTTGGAGAATGGAAAAACAAGCACCACATGTACTCATCATCAAATTGGCATTAACTGATCAACACATAAGTGCACATATAAGAATAACATTTACTGGATGTTGGGCAGTGGGGAGGGGGAGGGAGAAGGAGGGACAGGTACATGCATACACAAAGTGCAATGCGCACCATCCGGAGGATGGACACGCTTGAAGCTCGGACTTGGGAGGGTAGGAGGGGCAAGAGCAACATAGGTAACCTAAACATCTGTACCCTCATAATATGCTGAAATTAAAAAAAAAAGACTCAATATAAAGATACAGGAATCAAGACTGTGTGGTACTGGCATCAAGATAGAAATAAATATAGGTCAATGGAAGAAAAATACAAAGCCCAGAAATATATCCACATGTTTATAATTAATTGATGTTTTACAAAGATGCCACAACAATTCAACAGGCAAAGAATAATCTTTTAAACAAATGGGACTGGTAATAAAGGAGTGAGATATTCACATGCATAAAAAGAATGCACCTTGATTATTACCTCACACTATATATAAAAATTAAATGGAATGTGATCATAAACCTAAGTGTAAGAATTAATACTATAAAACATCTAGAAGAAAACAGAAAAAAAATTCTGGTAATCTTGGGTTTGGCAAACATGTCTTAAATATCCAAAAGCACGAACTATAACAGGGAAAATCAATAAATTAGTCTTTATTAAGATTAAATGTCTTTGCTCTTCAAAAGACAGTTATGGAAATAAACTGCAACGTAGGAGAAAGTATTTGCAAAACATACTGAAAAAAAGGACTTATATTCAGACTATATAGTGTGATCTTACAACTTAAAAATAAGAAAACAATCCAATAGAAAAATAGGCAGAAGATGTAAAGCAGACCCTTCACCAAAGTAGATATATGTGTGGCAAAGCGCGTGAAAAGATTGATCAACATCATTTGCCTTAAATGTAAATTAAAATCACAATGCAAAACCATTTAGAATGACTTAGAATGACTATAATTAAAAAGACAAAGCATACCAAGTGTCGGTAAGGATTTAGAGCTGTTAGAACTCTTATATACTACTGGTGGAAATGTAGCATGGTACAATTGCTTTAAAAACAGTTTAGCAGTTTCTTAAAAAGTTAAACTCACACCTACCATATGAAAGCACTTGTGCACAAATGTTCATAGCTGCTTTATTTGTAATAAAGTTAAAAATTGGAACTGATATAAATGTCTATCAAAAAGTGAATGAATAAACAAATTTGTTGTATACCTATACAATGGAATATTTGTCAGCAATAAAAGTTTAAAATGAACTATTAATACACACAACATGGTTGAATCTCAAAATAATTATATTGACAGAATCCCCCAAATGGTACATATTGTATTATTTAATTAATATAATAGTCTAGAAAATATGAAATAGTCTATAATGGAAGAAATAAGATCTGTGATTGCTTGGAGATGGGGGTAGACAGGGCAGGAGTAAGGAATTACAGGGGCATGAGAAAATTTTGGGGGGTGATGGATACGCTGAACCATGATATGAAGATAGTTTCATGGGTGCATAAATATGTCAAATTTTATTAAATTGCACACTGTGAGTATGTGTAGTTTATTGTATTTCAATATTAGCTCTATAAATTTGCAGAAAAAGAAAAGAAAAAAAGAGGATGTTTTTCTTCCAGTGTTATGAAATTTTTATTGAAGTAACATGACGATCTTCAAAAATACGTGAAAGGTTAGAAATCTGGACCTGTAGTTACAGACAGTATTTTCCAACAGTATTCTTAAAAATCTGAATCACTTGGACAAAGGAAGAGGAAATCAAATAATTTGAACACTTACTATTTCTAGGTTCTTTATATATGCTGTCATTTTGTTATCCCACATATTCTATTAGATTATTCCCCTTAGTTTAGGCAGGAGGTAATTGATGGCTAGAGAGCTCAAGTTACCATGAATGTGGTAATAGTATAGAAATTAAAAACATAGAGTCTGGAACACAGGGTTTTGAATCCAGCTCTATCACTTAGTAGCTGTGTGATCCTGGGCAAGTTGCTTAATCCGTCTATGTATTAATTTCCTCATCTAAAAAGTAGACTATAATAGTACCTATTTCATAGGGTTATGGTGAGGATCAAATATGTTGACACATGTAAAATATTTAGAACATCACTCGTGCTTGGCATATAGGAACAGCACAACAAAAGTTAGTCTTAGTTGTTATTTTTTACTCATTTCTCCGTCCCAATGACATACTGTAAATTCTTGGAAGATGTGTCTTATATTGACCCTTTGTTAAATGTGATAGAGTCTCAAGAACTCCGTATAGGCATGCCAGAGTTATCCCAAATCCCCATGCTCAAATCCAGTCTCATTATCTTTGGCATTCTCTCATCTACTTATGGTATCATCATCCTAACATGCATCCAAAATACTTCCTCTGAGTCATCTTTTAATGACATTTGAGCTACCACCTACTGAAGGCAAAAAAGAACTTGTGTGACCCTCACTGGATTGACTGTTCGCTTTAAAAAAAAAAAAAAAATCGGCACATTCCAGAGGATATTAGCAAGTAACTTAGTCTCAAACATATAATATTAAAAATGTTACTTCTGGCTCCAAATAAGATGGGGTAAGCATGCTTCACCCTATTTCTTCCATATCATAACTAAAAATGCTAGAGTAAAAATGCAATAAAGCATCCACCAGAAGACTATGAAAGGGGATCATGGCATGATAAGTGGATAAGGATCTCAGTACTCAAAGACTCAGTGGTGAATTCCCTGTTTTGCTTTTTTGGTTTATTTGTTTTGTTTTGTCTCTGCCTCCTATATATACCAGGCTGGGATCTACAGCAGCCCCAAAACTCAAACTTTGAATAGATGCAGACATGAAAAGCCCCTATAGAAGAACAAGGATAAGAATTACAGAAGATGTCTCATCAGAAACTATGCAAACAAAAAGAGAGTGGAGCAACATATTTTAACAGATTTCTATATTCAGTGGAATTATCCTTCAATGGTGAGGAAGAAATAAAGACTTTCTCAAACAAATAAATCTGAGAAAATTCATTGCCAGTAAATGTATTCTGTGAGAAATGTTAAAATGTTCTTCAGGGAAAAAGAAAAATAATATGTCAGAAATTCAGGTATATATGAAGAAAGGAAGAACATTGGAAAAGGGATAAAGGTAAAATAAAATCTTTTATTTTTTAATTGATTTAAAAGATGATAACTCCTTGGTTAAAGTAACAATAATGGCACTGTGTTTGATGATTATAGCTTATTGATAAGTGAAATGAGTAACAGCGATTTCATAGAGGACAAGTGGGAATAATTATGAATACTCTGTCACAAGGTGCTCATGCTGTCCATTATGTGGTATAGTATTATTTGAAGTTGAACATAGAATAGTTGTAAATGTACATTACAAACTTTAGGTCAAGCACTAGAAAAAAATTCTTAAAGAAATATAATTGATGTGCTAAAAAAGGAACGATATGGAATCATATAAAGTGCTCAATGAAAACCAGGGAAGGCAGAAAAAAAGGGGGAAAAGAAAGAAAGAACAAGTTCAATGAATAGAAAACAATGTACGAACATGATAAATATTAATCCATCTATATCAATAATCACTTTAAATAAGACCACGCCAACTACTCTGCTGTGTTAAATGCTAAATATGCCAATTATAAGGCAGAGATTGTCAGAGTGAATTTAAAAAAAGACAATTATATGTTGTCCGTAAGACATTCATTTTAAATATAAAGACAGATAGGTTAAAAGGACCTGTATAGAGAAAGACACACCATGCTAACACTTGCCAAAAGAAAGTTGTAGTAGTTATATTAATTTCAGACAAAGCACAATTGAAAAAAGGAAAACCATCAGATGTAAAAAAGGGCATTATATAGTGGTAAAAGGTTGAATTCTCCAAAAAAGCATGGTGATATTTAACATATATGTATGCACCTAACAACAGAGCATGAAAACATATGAGGCAAAAATTTCTAGGACTGCAAGAAGAAATAGATAAATAGAAATGGAAATAAACAAATCCAATTATAGTTGGATATAATACTGTCTCCAACTGCACATGACATGATTATCTATATAGATAACCAACAGAATTTACAGAAAACTACACAGAACTAAAATGATCTTTTTCAGGATTGCAGATTCAAGTTCATTATACAAAAATCAATTACACTTGCATATTAGAATTTAAAAGTTGGAAATCAAAATTATAAAAGCAATACCATTTAAATAACTCAAAATATTGAGGCATAAATTTCACAAAATATGTACAATATTCTATTCTGAAAACTACCAAGCATCAAAGGAGAAAATCAAAGATGACCTAACTACAACAAATTCAGAGTCATACCATGTTCATGGATTGGAAGACCCAATATTATAAAGATGACATTTCTTCCTATGAATTGCTCTATTGTTTCATCAATACCCTAATTAAAATTGTAGTAGTTTGACAAATGATATTTCTATAGAAAGGCAAAGAGCTAGAAATTTGTAATACCAGAGAGAAAAAGGAGGAGGAAGAGAAGAAGAATGAAAATGAGGAGGAGGAAGAGGAGGAGGATGAAGAGGAGGAAAAGAAAGAGAAGAAGAAGAAGGGAAAGAAGCCAAGGTGGGAGGAGAGAATGAGGAAGACAAGCAGGAGAAGGAAGAATAGAGGAAGAAGGAAGTAGAGAGGGGAAGACAATGGAAAGTGGAAGGAGGAGGAGGAGGATGGTAACAACCACCAAGGCTTAGGAGTAGCTGGATATCACATGAGCAGATATCAAGATCACTACAGATACTGTGCCTATAAAGCTATAGTAATTAATACAGCATGGTTTGGTAGAAAGAGAGGTAAATGGACAGCTGAATTTTGGTTGCAAAAGGAATTTTTCCCTATAAATAGCACTGAATCAATTGGCTATTCATGTGTACAGTTATGAATCTTGAAATGAACTCACACAAAAAAGTTAGCTTCATATCAACTCTAGACCTAACTATGAAAGATAAAATAATGAATCTTGTGGTAGTCAGTAATTTTTTTTTTTTTTAATTCTTTCTTGACCCAGTCTTGAGGCCCTGGCTAGAAGACAGTTTTCCTTTGTGAGCAGCTGATGAAAGGCACACCTCAACTACTTTCGTTATTGGGCTCTCACACACCAAAGCCACTATGCACCTTATCCTCATCACCCTAGAGCCACGTACCAGATAGTTAGGGATATTCCCTATGCCCCAGAGCCCTGGAAATTATTCAAATTAGTCAATCCACAGGAAACCTGGGAAACCTAGCTAAGCCCATCTTGCTTGCCATACATAAACTGCTTCCCATAGCTCCGGCTTGCTGTTACCCTGTCTCCAGGTACAAACCCCTGTGGGGTCCTGCCTAGCAGCCTTCTCTCATTTGGAGCTATATAAATGACAAAGAGTTCTGCCTTTCACCTATCTGAGTGCCAGTGTCTGCATATTGCCATCAAAAGATTCTTTAAATCTTATAAAATATAGTTAATATTTCTTAAACAGAACATTAAAAGCACTCATCATTAAGGAAGCAGTGATAGATTGGACCACATTAAAATTAAGAACTTCTGTTTATCGACATACACCATTAAGGGAATGAAATGCAAGCTACAGTGTGGGAGGGAAAAATCGCAATTCATAATTTGACACAGAAGTTGAATTTAACATACAAACAATTCGATTTAAAAAATGAATAAGGACTGGAAATCATTTCACAATAGAGGATATTCAAATGGTCAAGAAATGTAAGAAAAATGTTCAACCTCATTAGTCACTAGGAAAAAAGCAAATTAGAACCATGGTGAGCTACCACTTCACATGGACCATGATGGCTAAAATAAACAAGGCTCCTAATACCCAGAGCTACTGAGCATGAGGAGCAGCCAAAAATTCTCATGTGCTGCTGATGGTAATATGAATTGGTACAACTACTTTAAAAAACTGTGGCAATATCTCCTAAAAGTGAACAAATGCATATCCTATGCACAAGCGAGACCACTCCTAGGTATTTGTCCAGCAGGAATGTCTATGTGCGTGCACTGAAAGGCAAAGGCAGGTACAAGAATGATCATTGCAACATTACTATGGCCCCAAACTGGAAACAAATCAAATGTCTATCATTAACAGTAGAATGGATCAATAAACTGCAATATATTCATTCAATATATACTAAACAATAAGAATGAACAAAGTACCACTACATGCAACAATATGGATGAAGTTCATAAACATACTTTTGGCCAAAAGAATGCAGACACAAAAGAATACACACAGTATTTTTTTAACATACAAAGTTCAAAAACAGGCCAACTATTCTATTGTGTTAAATGGTTAAGTAAGAAGTACCTTGGATAGGCAGGGGTAGTGATGATGGGGGGTCAAAGGGGGCTTCAGGGTGCTAATAATTTGGTTAGCGTTATAGGTCTGTTCGCTTTGTGAACATTCAGTGAACTGTACATGTATGTATAATACATGCATATTTATGTTTGTTAATACTTCAATAAAAAGTAACCCCAAAAAGCACATTTAATGATCTATTAGACACACGGCAAGAGAGAAGAGCTGAGAATTATTCTAAGGCATTACTTGCCCAAACTGGATAAGATTATGTTATAAAGCAGGAAAGAAAATATAATAAGAGGAAAAAATGGAAGGGAGAGGCAGAAAGGGGTGGTGATGACACAAAGATGACCAATGATTTCTGTTTAACTTGGAGGTTTCTGGAGGAAATCCAGGTGGAAATATCTAACAGCTGGAAACATAGATTTGGAGGTCAAGAAATACATAGAAGTCATGAGATGTACATTTGTGTGACAATGAGTTATGTAGAAGTGATGTTTGGGCTCATGAGAATGGATGCATTACCCAGGGAGTACGTATGGAATGAGAAGTAAGGATGGCTCATGATCAGCACCTTAGGAAATATTAGAGAAACCCAGTATATAAGAGGGCTCATTACTGAAAAAAATCTACGAACCGAGACCCAGGGTCTTATGGGTTGATCTGACCCTACAGAAAATTCAGTTGAATTAAGAAAGAAAAACACTCATCTGTATTTCTATAGCATAAAGTAAGTTGAAGAAAAAAAAAGAAGAGCTATACCTATACCTGAGACTTTTGCCCAATTAGTAAGACCATTCCCTATAATTTGTCATTCTTTTCCATGCTGATGGGCATGTCCAATGATCCTTGTGAGACCCTGCAAAACTAGAAGGAGGAAAATTTTCTAGTTGAGGGAGCATAAACTTTGGCTTATAAATAGTCTGCAGCTCCAAAGCAGCAACAGATTTATATCTCTCTAAAGAAGGCCTTAAAAAAACCAGACTTCACTTTTGTCAAAAATGTGCTGAGTTTATTCATCAGAGGAACCAGGCCAAGGAAAGGTCATTTCAGGGCCTTTGCCAAAGCCTGAGAAGGAGCCCGCAAGGCTGAGCATATGAAGAATATAGTCTTACAAGTAAACACAGTCAGAGATGTATCTTGAATTGTTTTAAGTGTACAGATGAATAAAGAAACATCCACAAGCTTAGACTTCCTGGTTTTAATATTATTTAATAGAGTTGTAGAACGAAGGAAGAAATTAAAAGGCCCTTGTGATCCATATTAATTTATGAAATCACCCATCTTCACATTTTGATGTATCCCAAAAGTAAAGACCAATACGAAACAAACAAGTGCGTCTCAATTCTGAATTGCCTCAGAAATGTAAATAAGAACGTATCTCTTCTCACCTCTCCAAGTCTTCTATTTCATTCCCATTATTCATACCACTGGGTCACTGCCCCAGGGACAGAACTGCTTCCTCAACACATACGATTGTCTGTAACCTACTCTTTTAACTTAATGAGAAATTATTTTCACTGTGTTACAGAGTTGAACCTACGTAAGTTAAAGTTCTCATCAAAGACGACATCTCTGTCGAGTTAAAGAAGCTCCAAAAAACTATAACACACACACAGGATATCTACAGACTATCTAAATTCCACACGAGTTATTTCCATTGAAGAAGAAATCCGTCGAACCATCAACTTGGCTGTTTTAGTTCATCTAGACTCAAAACTGACCAAAGAGAAAAAAGACAATGTTTGGATAGACTAAGAACTAAGAATTCACTGTAACTCATAAATTATATCCCTGGCTTTGTCACTAATGTCATATATTGATTATGTGAACATATATAATAAACCTATCTGAACCTCGGTTTCAACATCTGTAAAATGTATGAGTTGGTACAGGAGTGCTTTAAAAATTTCTTCCAGCCCTACCATTATAAGAATCCAGAAATGATTAAATATTTCAATTCCTAATTCGGTATTTTTGTCTCATGTAGAGTATTATATTTCTAGCCTAGGTATATAATAAATCTTGGTGCAACATGAAAATATCACCATCTTAGGGTTTTATAACTGTATAAATGTATAACAGCAACATATATCAGTGGATTCAAACCCTAGTTCTTCCAGTTGGACCAAATACATTTTGGGAAACGTCAATGAAACAGGGAAGTATTTAATAAGGATTCCAGATTTCATCTAAAAGTTGAGAAGTCAGGAAAAAAGATACACCATTTCCTTCTAATCTTTTAATCTTCACCTGCCTAAGATTCAGTTTCCCTATCTACAAAATTAGGATAACCATAATCAACCTAAAAAGATTAATGGGAAAATTAAATGAAACGATATAAGTGCTTAGAACATTATCATTCATCAGAAATTCTCCAGGAATCATAATTGTTTTTGTCACGGAGCCTACTGAGTTGGCATTTTCTTAACGAATCTCCTAATAGCCAGAAATAAAATAAGTTAAGGCTATAATCATCTACATTTCAAAAGGCCAGTTAATGGAGGAGAAGAGGGCCAACGCACAGAAGGCTACCATCGGGTATGTTATGAATGTCAGGAAACAAAAATGAGAGACAAAAATGTCCAACTGCCGTAGACTCTCCACATTCTTCTTTTAAGTACAGGAAATAAATCAAAGCAACTTTCCTGAAGAACATACACTATTCTTGAAAATTTTGGATTAGGTTCTAGTAGACTAGTTAAAAATTGCAGCCCTTCAGAGCTCAACCATTACTTAGCAATCAGTGCTTCTCATCAGAGCATTTTGGACAGGGTGATTATTCACTGTGCAGGGCTGCCCTGTGCACCACAGGCCATTAAAGGATCCCCAGCCCCTTCCCACTATCTGTGGGATCAGAATTAGCTACATGCTTTCTGAGACTCAGTGCAACATGAACATGCAGGACCCCTTGTTCAAAAACGTATAAATAATTTCCAGATGGCAACAGCAGAGAATTAAACCAAGCATAGGTCTCTCTGAGCAGAGCATGGGGCTTGGGGAACTGCCCAGGTTGCATATCCATGAACCAGGCTCTTTGTGGGAGGAACCCTCTCGGTCGCCGTAACCACTAACAAAATCCCTCTCTCCTACCCTACACTGCCAAGTACCTCCTTTAAGAACTCAGTAGTGTAAGCATTATCATTATAGAATGCTAAGCATTATCATAAGATAAGGTGTACAAGTAAGAAAATTTTCCAAAGTCATGCTGATAGGAAAAAGCAAATGTAGGATTGTATTCACATTTTCTGACTTCTGCTTTAGTCCTTTTTTAAAAAAATAAAAGCTTTATTGAGACATAATAAACACAGCATAAAATTCACTATGTTAAAGTATATATTCAAGCTTTTATGCATATTCACGTAATTATGCAATCATCACAATTTGAGAACATTTTCATCAACTCCCCCCCAAAATCCCTTGCCCATCATCAGGAACTTCTCACGTTTTTCCCTAGCCCCCTGATCCCTAAGCAAACACTTAATCTTTTTATCTCTATGGATTTGCCTTATACTATATATGGTCTTTTGTAAGTAGGTTCTTCTACTTGGCATAATGTTTTCAAGGCTTATCCACACTGTAGCATACATTAGTAGTTCATTTCTCTTAATTGCCATATATTCTACTGTGTGGGTATGCTACATTTTATTTATCCATCAATTGATGAACATTTTGGCTATTATGAATAATGCTGCTGTGTACATTCATACACAATTGTATGTGTATGTATGTTTTCAATTCTCCTGGAGGATATACCCAGGAATGGAACTGCTCAGTGTTTAACCTTTTAATATTCTGCCATACTGTTTTCCAAAGCAGCTTCATCATTTCAGTCTCTACAGCAATAAACAAAGGCTCCAATTCCTCTACATCCCATACTTGTCATTGTTCATCTTTTTTGATTATAGCCATTCTAGTGCATGTGCGGTGCTATCTCTGTTGTTTTTCTTTGCATTTCCATCATGGCTAATAATGTTGAGCACTTGGTTGTGTGTTTATTGGCCATTTGAATTTTTTGAGAAATGTATATTCAGATCTTTTGCCCATTGTTTAAATGGGATAATTTCCCTCTTATTGAGTTATAAGTGTTCTTTATATATTTTGGATACTTTCTCAGATACAAGATTTGTGAAAAAATTCCCCCATTCTAGGGGTTGTCTTTTCACATTTTTGATGGTGTTCTTTAAAAGCACACAAATTTTAAATTTTGATGAAGAGTCCAATTAATTTATTTTTTTCTTTTGTCCCTTGATTTTGGTAACATATTAATATTTAAGAAACTATTGCCTAACTCAAGTTAACAAGGATTTATGTCTATGTTTTCTTTTAAGAGTTTTGTACTTTTTGCTCTTATATTTAGGGCTTTGATCCATATTGAGTTAATTTGTATATGGTGTGAGATAGTATTCCAAATTCATTCTATGGCGTGTGACTATACAGTTATGCCAACACCATTTGTTGAAATAACCATTCTTTCCCCCATGAATTTTCTTGACGCTCAGCAAAAATCAATTGACTATAAATGCAATGATTTATTTTTTGGACGTACAATTCTACTCCATTCATATCTATGTCTATCCTTATGCTAGTACCACACTGTCTTGATCATTGTAGCTTTGTAGTAAGTTTTGAAATTGGGAAGAGAGTCAATTGTGCTAATCTGTAGATCAATGTGGGGGAACATTGCCATGTTCATATCTGTGAAAATAAGGTATATGTCTATTTACTTAGGTTACTTTAAATTTATTTCAATAATGTTTAATTGTTTTCAGAGTATAGGTTTTACACTTCTGTTAAGTTTCTTTCTGAGTCTTTTTTCCTTTTGATGCTATTAAAATGTAATTATTTTTATTAATTTCACTTTCAGGTTGTTCACAAGAATATAGAAATATGATGTATTTTTCTACATTGATCTTGTATTCTGCGACATTGATGAATTCATTTATTAGTTCTAGTAGTTTTTTTAAACAGAATCCTTAGAATTTTCTATATATGAGGTCATGTCATCTGCAAATAGATAGTTTTACTTTCTTCCTTTCCAATCTGGATCCATTTTATTTTGTTCTCTTGCCTCATTGCTGGGCTAGAACATTGGCTACAATGTTGAATAGAAGTAGTGATAGTGCACATCTTGGTCTTGCTCCTGATACTAGGGAAAATGCATTTAGTCTCTCCCTATTAAGTATGATGATAATCATGGGTTTTTCATAGACATCCTTTATCATGTTGATGAAGTTCCCTTCTCTTCCTAGTTTTCTCAGTGTTTTTATTATAAAGGTGTGTATTTTTAATGTTATGGAGATGATCATCTGGTTTTTGTCCTTTATTCTATTGATACTGTGTATTATATTAATTACTTTTACAATGTTAAAGCAATCTTGCATTGCTGAAATAAATCTCACTTGGTCATTGTGTATAATCATTTTTATATACTGCTTATCAGGTATGCTAATAATTTGTTAAGGATATTGCATTCATAATCATGAAATATCATATTTACCTTTTCTTATAATGCCTTTATCTAGTTTGGGTATCAGAATAATGCTGGGTTCAGAGAATAAACTGGGAAGTATTTCCTCTTCCCTTTTTTGGAAGGATTTTATAAAGAATTGATATTAATTTTCTTTAAGTGTTTGGTGGAATTCACCAGTGAAGTCATCTGGGCTGGGCTTCTTTGTGTAGTTTTTTGTTTACCAACTCAATACATTTCCTTTATATAGGTCTATTCAGATGTTCCATTTCTTCTTGAGTCTGTTTTGGTAATTTTTGTTTCTCAAGAAATTTGTCCATTTGATCTAAGTTGTGTAATTTGCTAGCATGGAGTTGTTCATAGTATTGCCTTATAATCCTTTATTTCTGTAAGGTTGGTGGCAATGTCCCTTTTCCATTCCTAATTTTAGTCAGTTGACTGTTCTCTCTTCTTTTCTTAGTCTATCTAGTTAACTATTTGTTAATTTCATCGATCTTTTTAAAGAACAAACTCTTGGGTTAATTTTTTCATTGTTTTTTGCTTCTTATTTAATTAATTTCTGCTCTTTATGATTTCTTTCCATCTGCTTGCTTTGACTTTAGTTTGTTCTTGTTTTTCTGATGTCTTATTTAGAAAGTTAAGTTATTGAATTGAGAACTTTTTTCTTTTTTAATATAGGCATTTACAACTATAAATTTCCCTCTATTTACTTTAGCTTTAGCTGCACCCTGTAAGTTTTGTGGTATTGTGTGTCATCTTTTTCATTCATCTCAAAGTATTTTCTAATTTTCTTCATTGCTTCTTCTTTGATCAATTGATAATTCAGCAATGTGCTAGTTTTATATGGGAATTTCCCAAATTTGTTATTTTGTTTTCACTCCGTTGTTATTAGAGAACATACTCTGCATGATTTCAATCCTGTTAAGTTTACTGAAGCTCATTTTATGGCCTAACATATGGTCTATCCTAGAGACTATTTCAAGTGTATTTGAGAAGATCGTGCATTCTGATGTCGCCGGGTGGAAGGTCCATACATGTCTGGTAGGTCAAGTTGGCTTACAGTATTGTTCAAGTCTTCTATTTCCTTGTTGATATTCTACCTAGTTGTTCTATCTGTTACTGAAAATGGGGTATTGAACTCTCCAACTATTATTGTCGAATAGTTTATTTTTCCTTCATGCATTTTAGGGCTCTGTAGCTAGATACATATATATCTTTATAATTGTTATACATTCCTGATGGATTGACATTTTATCATTATAAAATGTCCCTCTTTATCACTAGCAACTTTTCCTGTTTTAAAGCGTATTTTTTCTGATATTGGTACAGCCACTCCAGCTTTCTTATGGTTGCCGTTTGCGTGATACATCTTTTCAATCCTTTTACTTTCAAACTATTTGTATCTTTGAATCTGAAGTGTGCATCTTATAAACAGCATATAGTTGGATGTTGTTTTTATCATCCAGTCTGATAATCTCTATTGATTGGATTGTTTAATCCATTCATATTTAATGTTACTATCGATATAATAGGATTTACATCTTCCATTTCATTTATTGTTTTCTGTGTGTCCCATGTATTTTTGTTTCTGTTTCCTCTTTACTGCTCTCTTTTGCATTAAGTGAATGTTTTCTAAGCTAACATTAATAATTCCTTTAATGATTTTTCACTATATTTTGAGTTACTTTATTAGATTTAATTAGTAGTTAACTTATCAGAATTTCTTTCAGGTTTACACTATCCTAATTGTACTGAAATAAAAAAAACATTGTACCTTCATAGCTCTGTTCCATTATACATATTATATCATAGCTCTGTTCCATAATACATATTATATTTATATATATATTACAAATCAAAGTATTTTAATATATTTATATAATTTTATTTCTATTAAATAAGCTAAGAGAGTAGTGCAGAATAAGTAATATTTATAGAGTTTGTTATATTTACCTTCCTGTTTACCATTTCTGATTTTCTTCATTTGTTCCTAGAGACTTGAGTTACCATCTGATGTCATTTCCTTACTTCAATACAGTTTCCCTTACCATCTCCATTGTGTTGTTATTGTCAAATATATTACAGTTTTAAACAAGTCCAATAATGTATCATTACATACATATTGCTTTATGTAATTTATGTTTGAGTTAATTATTTTCAAATTTGTTATGTGGTAAAATATTCATAACAAAATTTTAGCCATTTTTAAGTGCATAATTCGGGGCATTAAGTATACTCACAATATTGTGATACCATTACCACTATAAATTTCCAGAACTTCTTCATTATCCCAAACAGAAATTCTGTATCCATTAATCTATTAACTGACTACTCTTCCCTTTCCCCCAGCCTCTGGTAACCTCTATTCTACTTTCTATCTCTATAAATTTGCCTTTTCTAAATACTTCAAATAAATGGAATCATATTTGTCCTTCTGTGTCTGGCTTATATCACTTAGAATAATCTTTTCTAGGTTTATTGATATTATATGATGTATCAGTACATCATTACTTTTTATGGCTGAATAATATTACATGTATGTATATTCTACATGTTGTCATCCATACATTCATTTGTGGACATTTGGGTTGGTTTCCCCTTTTGACTATCATGAATAAGGCTGCTGTGAACATTGGTGTACAAGTATCTGTGTAAGTCCTTGTTTTCAGTATTTGGGGTATATACCTAGAAGTGAAATTGCAGCATCATACGGTAATCTATGCTTATATACAATTGTTTTTTAAATTATTTAAGAGAATAAAGGAGAAGAAATATGCATTAACATTATCTTTTATTATCATATAATTAATCCTTACTGGTGCTCTTTGTTTGTTCATGTGGTTTTGAATTCATATCTGGGGTCCTTTGATTTCAGCCTGAAGAACTTCCCTTCGTATTTCTTCTAAAGAAAGTCTGCTCGCAATAAAACTTCTCAGTTTCTGTTTACCTAGGAATGTCTTTATTTTACCTTCTCATATGAAAGATAGTTTTAGTGGATATAATATTCTTACTTGACAGTTACTTTCTTTCAGCACTTTGAATATGTCATCATACTGGCTTCTGGCCTCCACTGTTTCTGATGAGAAGTTAATTGTTAATCCATGCTCATGGCTAGACAGGGAATGGGAATTTATTCCTTTCATGAGTCCAGAGTTTTTTCTTGTGGTTATGACAGTGTTTTAGAAATATATGGTGGTGGTGATTGCACGATATTGTGAATGTTACTAACGACACTGAATTGTATGTGGGCAGGGGTAGTTTCTGAGGCTGGTCCTTGAGGTTTTTTGTAATGCCAGGACAGTTCATGGCTATCTCCTTCTGTGGTTCTCTCTGGTAAACTTCAAGGCCCCTGGTGTTTGCTTTTTGCTCTCACAGGGTTATTAGCCTCCTCTTACTCGCTTACCACTAAAATTTCCATTGTTTAAGAGAGTGCTCTTAGCGTTGAACTTCCCCACAGCCTGTTTCAAAGACTATTTCTTTAAGGAGAGCTTCAAAGCTCTCTGTACTTATGGACTGTCTCTCTTCCTGGGAAAAACCTCTAAACCACTGCTGCAGACACTGTACTGGAGGCAGTAGCCCCTGTTCTCCTCAGCTTGCCTCTTCCAGTTTGGAACCTCTGTCCTAGAATCAAAACGCAGCAAGAATGATTAGGGTCCAAGCACTCTCAGCTTGCTTCACCTGTGGTAGAGCCTCCACCCTATGAATGGGGGTTGGATAGAATAAAGGAGTCTCTAATTTCTTGGCTGGACTCACCAGAAATTTAACCTCTGCAACCCAGAGTTGGAGAGAAGAAGAAATGCCAGCAGCATCCTCTTCTGGGTCAAATACTGTATCCTTGATTAGGAGCTTAAGGAAAAGGGAGCTTCATCTTCTTGCCCACATCTGTCTGAAATAGAGCTTCCTTCAAACTATGCTGAGGAGGGAAGGAAGGCAACAGGTCATGGGTCAAGTGCCATAGAATCTCATTGTTCCTTTTGAGTTTTAGTGGATTTTCTTAAAGAAATGTTTCTTTATTTGCTGTATGGGAGACTTGAAATGGTTAGATTTTTTTTCCCCCCACAATCTTCACCAGTTATGCTTATTTCACTGGGGAACAAGCCACAGAACTCCCCACACTGCCATTCTAGAAAGGGATCTCTCTCTCTCTTCCTCTCTCACCATCCCTCTTCTCAATGTTTTGATTCCTTGGGATTTCTGTTGATGAGCACAGGGAATTCGTTACAGGTGCTATCATCCTGTCTTTAGGCTGCATTTCAGAGTGAGAAGACCCTTGTGTTTTTCATGTGTTCTATGAGAAGTTTAATTTTAAAATCCCTGCAGTTTTTCCAAACATATGCCTTACTTAACGGATAGCTATTGTCAGAGGTGTATACCTGAAAATGATTAAAAAGTAGTAAAAGCAACTAAACTGCCTAATTACAAACTCCCTGCTGAATCATCCCTCATGTGAAAAAAATGTTTTCTTTGTGGTAACTTTATCTTTCCTGGTCTATGCAAAGTTCATTGCTTTCCCTAAGACTATTTAGAGAGAGCTCGGTCTGCTCTGTTTAAAAACATACAATAGCTTACATAAAACAGAAATATCCTCCAACACTCCCGCCCGAAAGGGGTCAGCAATTATTAATGAAAAGCAAGCCTCAAAACTTGCCAGCCAGTGATTAAACGACATTTCCTCCAGAACAGTCTTGCTCTCTCAAATAAAAGAGATGAAGAAGGAAATTAAATTCCTGAAGAAATAAATTTTGACTGAAGTGAGAAATCACACTAAGAAGCTAATTTAAGGTAGATGAAATTAATTTTGGTGACATTTATTCTATTTAGCAAAAATGGTGACAAAACATATCGTGGCTCTGTTAGGCAGAGATAAGAGGCGAGTAATTTAAGGCTGGGCATAGCTACAGTCTACAGCGATTTAATCCCGCCGCTACACTTCCCTTGTGACCTATCATTAAAGGTTTAAAGTAAAACTGACAATTATTATTAGCTGGTAATTGGATTTTGGAGATTCAGTATAAAGTTAGGATAATTTAAATGACTGTTGACATTGGAAAGATTATGTAAACGCTCTGAATCAGCTGAATTTATCAATTTATTTAGTCTTATAAAACCAAGTATATACCCGGCACCAGAAACCAGCACGAGGGGTAGTGACTCTCTCAGAATTGTCTCCAGGGAGCCAGCAAAGCCTTGGACTCGGATTTTCCAAAGGCAGCACCCAAACTGGCCTGCCAAATTGCTGTCACAAAGATGGGCTTCAAACACCCAGCTCAGAACCCTCCAGACCTTTCTTTATCCTCCACAGAGGACTGAGCAAGGCATGCCTCAGAAAATCACAGCATCCCTGGAGAAAAATAAAATTGTCACAGGCCGATATTTTATGATATGGATTTTTAATTACGAAGGCTGAAATTCAGAAACCGAAGATGGAATCAAAAACACAACCGTCATTATAGATTTATAGCAATGTCCTCTGGCCAGAGTAATTCCTACAAGGCTACACTCCATAAATACTGATACAAATCCTGCCTGCTCCTTTGTCCAACCATAAGCACCAAGTAAAATTGAATTATTTAGAGAAGTGCTTTACAAAATTAGTTCTGCTAAGAATGCAATTGTATTAAAATCAGTATCAGCTTAGTGTCTCCACCAGCTGAGGCAGATGCTACTGTCAATAATCCCCTCACCTTTAAATGCTTTCTTAAAGGGAAGGTTTAGTTTCACTCTGAAATAATTAGATTCCCATTCTTATTACTCACATTCAGTGGGATCTATTTAAACCCTCCCCCCTCAACTCAATGGTCTAGAGCATTATGATCTCGCCATGTTGTATTACAGAAGAAACCATACATAATCATGTTTTCTGTAGCTTTGAAAAAGTAAGTTTTTAGCCTTAAAAATCCTCATAGTTTTTGATTTGTTAATTCCACTTCTAAAATCAGTCCTAAGGAATTACATAAGGATGTGTGTTTGATTTAGCGGATTGCAGTCCTGTTTATAAGAGTAACAAAATTTTAAACCACTGACTGGCTAAGTACAGGAAGTTGGCTAAGTACATGATGGTACACACTCATTTATGATGGAATATACTATGCAGCCATTAGAATCCATGCTGCCAAAGAAAACAGACACTTGAGACATTTCATGACATGCTGCTCAGTAATAAGAGCAAGGCTACACAGTAGGATGTGACTTTTTAAAACAAGCTGAAGAAATGTGTGCCGGTTATTAAGTTATTGTCCCTAGCTCCAATCCATCCTTCCATCACGTGCCCTGTGATGTTGGGGTTTTTAGTTGCAGATTACGTTTCTGCTTTGCCAGTAGATAAGGGTCTTGCCTATATATAAGGGCACTAAAGGGAGACCTGAAGGCTGAAGGAGGGAGAAAGGATATGTGTCTCTCAGTTTTTCCCATGTTCCCAGCATTGGTTTCATTGTATATTCCTCACAGATGCCAGAACCAGTCGCTACTACCCTGGCCCTCCACCATCTGGGCTCCAGTCCTGTAAATGCCTTCTCCAAGCTCCCAAGTTTCTATGACTCCAACCTGTTCTTTTTATTCCTCTAGCCCTAAGGGTGGGGTAGCTACTTGTTATAGTTACTATCTTCATTATTTCAATGTTCTCTTCTTGCCTTTTCAATCCTCCTCTACCTGTTTGTTATGGGTTGAAATGTGTCCCTCCAAAATTCAAAGGTTGAGGTTTTTACCCCTAGTATATCAGAAAGTGAGTATTAATTAGAGATAGTGTCTATAAAGAGGTAATTAAGTTAAACTGAGGTCACTGGGGTGGATTCTGATCCCATATAAATGGTGTCCTTATAAAAAAAAAGAAGGAAATTAGGACACGGACACACACAGGGAGAAAATGTGAAGACATAGGGAGAAGATGGCCACCTGCAAGCCAAGGAGAGACTCCTCCAACAGATCCTTCCCTCGTGGTTCTCAGAAGAAGTCAACCCCACCAACACCTTGATCTTGGACTTCTAGCCTCCAGAATTGTGAGAAAATAAATGTCTATTTTTAAGCCACCCAATCTGTAGTATTTGTTATGGAAGGTCTAGAACACTTATAACCTGCTTAACCAATTCCTATATTAAATTATCTCTGTGAAAAGAACTCATATGCTAGTGTCCAGAAGTGGTCCTAGGAAACAGATCTTCAAAGATAGGTTTCCAGGGTTGTTTTCGACATGTCCTTGGCTTGCCTCCATCATAGGCAGTTGTATCAAGGTTAATCAAATTTATTGTTGTGGTTCACTGTGCCTACTGCACCAAGTGTCCTGGGGGGAGGAATGGCACTGTCCTTAGTTGTTAAGGCAATAACAAGGGCTTACAAGGGCAGCGCAGCTGAAGGCTGCTCCTGGAGGCACACAGAACTTACAGAAAGGAAATGATACACACAGGTCTTAAAATTTCAGCTGACATCACAAGAGAATCAGAAAGCCTTTATCGTAGCCCTTAATGAATCTTTTATTTCTTGGAGTGCATATGCTTAGTTACAAATATGCCTAGCAACCCCTTAGTATCACAGGAGTTGTACCAGAGGAGATGCCACTTCAGCACTTGAGATCACAGAAGAACAACGGACACAGAGACATTGCCCATTACCCAGGAGGAAGAAATTACGCTGGATTCAAATTTCCAATTGCATACAAAAATCAAAAAAGGAGGTCAGAGGGAATCACGAAAAGATGTTCATTTGAAAATGTTTGTGTTCTAGGACTCTTAACTCAAGGTCACCAAGATGCCACAGGATTGATTTCTTTTCCTATGTATCTTTCTGAGAAATGGTAATAACAGATAATAAACATTTTGCACAAAAGAAATTTATCAATTAATGGTGTGATTGTGGGAACATTCTAGCACCGACTGTCAGGCTGTCAAGTGTTCTTTTCTATCATATAAACATGCATATGTATATAGAGACAAATATTCACACCCATTACCTACCATGATAATGAAGATATGAAAGAAACTTTTATAATGGAAACCCATGAATCATTTGCAAGCCTTATTTCAGATTTCCAACTCAATAAACATTTCAGATGGTGTTGCTCCTAAGAAATTATGGAGGTATTTGAGTTTACCTCATTCTTCTGGCTGTTTCCTTATTTTTGTTCAAAGGAGTAAACAATGTGGTGGCCAACAAATGAGTTTGAATAGCAAGAATTAGCATCTGGAGCAATAACTCATTTGAAAGGACAAATGAACGGTCCTTGATTAAATCATCCAGTGGGTGCATCTGTACTAGAGTTCAACCAATTCCCCTTGCCATGCTCTCATCTAAGAAGCTACCTCCACCTTGGTGCGTTTTCCGTAAGTCCTTTGCTGTAGGCTTGGTGCCTGGGTACCAAGCCATTCTAATCTCTCAGTAACTATATACTAATATCTTACACATGCAGTTCCCAATACGCCAGTTTCTCTGGCCTCTGTAGCATCATAATGCTCATCTCTCTTACTGGAGTACCTTTTCCTACCATCATAACCTAGAGCCCACTCCTATTCCTCCCTAAAGACTTGGAATAGAAATTTATTTAACCAAAACATTTGTACCCCCGTAATATTCTGAAATTAAGAGAAAGACTCAGAACAGACATAATTTCCTCAGGAAGCTATTATTACCTTCTCTCCCCAAATCCACGGTGTGTTTCCCCAAGTGTAACTTATGCATATATCCATCATTGCCCTTCTGCACAAATGAACTTGCTGTCTGCTTACGTGCCTGTTACTTCCAGCACACTGTGGATTCCTCCAGAGCAGGAAGTGATCATATCCATCTTGTATCCATGCCTCACTTTCCATTTAGGAGAGTGCAGGCACCCTGTTCTTAATAAATTGTGTATTAAGGATGACCATACAACAGAACATCCAGGGTGACTTTTCTAAGAGTCCTAATAGACTGAGAGAGAAAAAAGGGATGTATGCACAGCTTCTTTGGGAAGGCAGAAAGATGGCCTACCATTCTTATATGTGCTCTTTCCCCCATAAAGGAAAGCAACCCTCCTACCTACCATTCACCAAAATATAAAGACCATCTATGTCAGATCCAGAAGTTACCAAAACTGAAATACTCAGGATAACAGTCCCCACATACTAAAGATTCATTTCTTCATTCCGCACATTTATTGTGCACCAGCTGGTCCTTTCCTGGACCAGTTCTGAAGATCTAGCTATGAAAGAGTTAGACAAGAGTCTAGCTCTTACAGAGCTCACATTCTATTTGGGAAGGTAGACAATACCTTTGGGAAGGTAGACAAGCACATAGACAAGTTCAGTTAGTGACACAGTCTATGAAGAGAACAGAGCAGTGATGCAGCAGAGAGAGAGTGGGGTGAATCTGCAGCTGTCCTTGCTCCTCAGGACATAGTTCTGCTCCTTTGAAACCCTCCCCTCTCCCCATCCCTAACATCCAGCAATCCCCTTCACTGGGTGTGTTAGGCTCATTCACTCATTTGTTCAAATACTCTAAAGCTTATAGTGAAAACCGTGTTGCTTTGCCCTGGAAGAAGTAAATCACAAAGGCAGACTGTCATCACACTGAATCCCGCTAACCCATCCACCTGCCGGTATGGGGGAGTCTATCTTCTTTGCTTTGGGCAGCTAGGGCCCCACAAGATCCTGGTGGTAACCGAAGCACCCATAAACTTCAGCAGCAGGAAGAGGCCTTCTTAGAATGATAGCCTTGCCTTTTGATTTACTGTCATTTCCCTTCCTGCATTTCCAACAAAATCCGTAAGTCCCACTTGCAACTCATTTCACTGTTGTTGGCTGTTTTCCCCTGGGGCAGCATCTGGCACTCAATTACAGAATTAAAGTTGTGGCTTTAAGGTTTTCTGACTCCTGTAGCTCTAGAGCTCTTCCATGGGCCTGCCTTGGATACAGAGTGTTGCTCAAAGAAGGGCAGTTTGGGGAGAGAAGGCTCTCTGCCCATCCCAAGCCTTCCTGAGGTTGCAGTCTAGCAAACTGCAGCCAGGCTGACCAAGGGGCCCAGTGGACTAGTAACAAATCAACCTTAAGAGATCCTTTAAGGGGTCCTGAACTAATAACTTGCCAGCTTTATGCATTGCAGCTCTGTGTGCTGCCTCGGTTGGGTGGAAGGAATGAGGCACTTGTAAGGTTATTGAGCACAGCATTTGCACAGGGGAACAGCGGGAAGTGATTTAGCAGCCACACAGGTGTTTTCTTTAATTATGCACTATAGGGAACACTCGCTGAGCTCAATGACCCCCACAGTTCCCTGTGTGCTTTCCCAGTTGTCCAAGGCAGGATGCGCTGAGTAACTGGAGAGGCCTGTTGTCTGTCTGAAGTGCTTCCTAATGGCCAAAAGACAGGGCCTCTCTTCACATGCACTCCTGGAACCTGGCTTGCCTTGAAGGCAAGGCCAGGCAGGGGAGGATCTCCATCAGTAGAGATGGTGCGGGATGTCAGGAGAACTGTGTGTCTGTGGGAGCATCTCAGCTTCTCATAACTGGAACTGGTGCAGGTGGGACATCTAACTGTACCTGCCAAACCCCAAAGCAGCTTGAGGTGAAATGCCAAAGAGGAGGTGGGTAAGGCGAAAGTGGATGGATCTTTCCTCCATTAGACTTCTAGACCTTCTCTACTGGGATCTTTTTACTACCAATTCCCATCAACTGAAGGAAAAGGACTCACTCTATTTTTTTATTTTTCACATATAGAAACTGAGGTGCAGATGGAACTGAAATAATACCAAATCAGGTCTCCTAATTCCCAGTCTAGTTCTAAGAGACTCTTCTATCTTTCTCCTCAAACTCTAAAGGGTATATAAATCACCTGGGGCTCTTGAAAAAAATGCAGATTCTGATTCAGGAGGTCCAGGGTGTTGTCAAGAGTCTGCATTCTTGATAAGAAACCGGGTGACTCTGTGTGCACCACCTGTTGAGCAGCGAGGAAAGTTCTTAACACATAGCACTTCGCAGAAGACAGAATCTCCCATACCAGTCTGGTGAGGATTCCCGGCTCTCCCTGTTCCCTGTCTCCCTCTTCTATCCTTAACACGCTATCAGGAGCTTTATTTCACAGCTACACAATGTCGTTGCATTCGCAAAACACATTTGTGGTTCTAGAGTCAAGGCACTCTACCTGTGGGGAAGAATGTTTGCTGAAAGCCCTAAGTATGATGCCAGACCTCTTTATTTCATGTGAATTTTTCTGAAAGCAATACACTAAAGGCACCAACAGGTTGCTGTTGAAATTCTGGTGCTCACAGCGCACTTCTTGACAAATAAGCTACATGAATATAGGACTGACATTTCAGAAGAGTTCACCTGCAGTGAAGTTCAGCAAAGGCTTGTCTCCATCTTAATTATGGAGTCACCAGAGATTTTGCACTGGGCAGGGCTTTGATTTTGATGGACAGACCTAGATGCTTCTAAACCATGCATCGAGATGATGGGAGGAAGGGAAAACACATTGTTTATCTCACCTTGCTGCTCTCCACAATCCAAGAGCTCCTGAGCTATCTTTCCAGGAAAAGGTGTATGTGCTATAATACAATGTGGTTATAAACAAAAGGCCTGCTGTGACTTTTGTGTTTTGTATTGCCCTTAGAATCACTTTAAACACAACCTCATTTAATTCCCAGAAGTCTGTGAAGGAGATGTTCTTGTTCCTATTATATTAATGAACAAATGAAGCCTTTAAAATATTAAGAGATGTCCCCAAGATCATATAAGTAGAAACGTCAGAGCCAAGAGGTGAATACAGGTTTTATGGCTGAATATAGTACTCTCTGCAGTTGCTTTCTTTAAAAGTAAACATGAAAAATGTGCCCTCCTCTATGGGAAGGAAAAGAAGGAGAGAGGAGGTGGCTCCACAACGAATCTACAAATAGAGAGAAAGAATTTCCCTCAGGATATTTTGAGAATTGAGAAACCGAGCGTGCTCATGCTATCTACAACTCTTTCCACCCACCCTCCCGAGTTTCCTTGGTTAACACCATTCAAATCATACTTCTGTGTGTCCACCCTGGGATGGGCACCTTGGGAGAATCAAGAAAAGCTAAAGATATACAGTTCCTGCCATTAAGAATTTGACTGTCTAGTTGGACAAAAAGAACCAAATAATTGAAAATAAGCAGAGGAATTAATAGTGGACGACAATCTACCTCTACCATGTACGTTAATTATCAAGGAACTTGTGGAACACAGATCTCAATTTTGGCTGGGCACCAGAGTCATCAGAAGAATTTACAAAAAGCCTGAGGCCATACAGAGATTCTGACTTTGTTGATAAAAGGCAGTCCTCCTCAAGCGTGATTTTGGATTAGTAGCTTTAGCAATACGTTTTAGAAATAACACGTGTTTTAGCCCTGGACCTACTGACTCAGAAACTGTGGGTACGAAGCCCAGCCACTTGGGCTTTCACGTGTCCTCTGGGTGATTCTGATGCATGCTCAAGTTCTCAAAGCACTGATAGAGGGTGTAACTTGAACACCAGGGCTTTTTAAGACTCTCCTGGCAATTCTACTGTACAGCAAGATTTGACAACCACTGATGTAGAAGACAGTAAAGACCTCTCTAAGACAGACCAATCACTAAATAGACCAATCGCTAAATAAGGGACAAATGATGGGGGGCTTTGAATGTCAGACTGAGGTTCTACTTTGCAAATCAGATGCTGTGTGTTCTGTCTTCCCCAAAAGGGCATAAGCTCTCCGGAGGCAAAGGCCTCACCTTCTCATTCCTATGTCCCATTATGGGCTCATTACACAGTGAGTACTCAGTGCACATCCATCCTCACAATTTCTGATTGTTGAGAGTATAGACAATTGTGAGTTAAGCCTTTGGAGACTGTGCCTGTAAGAAAAAAAAAGTATAGGAAAATGAAAGAATAGCCACAAGGAGGGAAACTTGGGTGAAAACAGAAGCGCCTGAAGTAGAAACACGCATCTCTGACGCTCACCCTCAAGTGCCTGACCTTGGTGGGAAGCATTAACAGCAACCATTTCCTCTCCCGATCCCCACCCTCACTCAACCACACATTTTGCAGTGGCACCAAAGCACGTAAAGCATTTATTAAACAGCATGAAATCCATTTAACGCTTCTCTGGACGCACTAATTAGGTTTTGTATTTTGGGGCAGAGCAATACAGAATGGAGGGCAAAATCCTGGGCTTATTAGCATTCTACGCACTATTTGGGATTCCTCCATGAGGTCTTGAATGCCTCCCCCCATTTTCAGCCCCAAGTGATGGAGAAAGTTCCTTTTAGGGAGGATAGGGAGGAAAGCTTTCAAAACCTATAATCAAAAATGATAAACACTGGTAACAGGCTATCAATCTGTGGGACTTCACCCTGGGCCACAAAGTTCCCCATTTCCATTCATAAACATCTCCAGGAACATTACAGTTCCTTTGGAAAATCCAAAGTGCTTGGCAAGGAGGTTTTGATTTCCAGCCAGCCCTTATTTGGTGCTGTGTGTGAAGGATCTGTTAAGCTTCATGCAATTAGCAGGCAGAGATGAGCTCTGAGTAGGGGATATTTTTTAGTTCGTTGAATCATACCAAATCTGAGTCTATTTACCAAAAGGAATAAGAAATGTGCATCTGGCTAGGCTCTTAGTGGGGGCCTGAGAAAACCTTCACATTTTACTGATTTCTTACTGCCATTTTGTTTTGACACTCAGAATTACGAGAGAAGGGTTGCAAAGCCTCAGACCGTGTTTGCAAGCTGAGGAAAATTATAGCCTTATTGGTATCTGTGCATTAAATGCCAAATGTTATTAATATATTTTGAAATCTTCATAGGGTGCCCTTTAAAAATCAAAACAAAACAAAAAACACTATAGCCAAAAGTGTTACATAGTCAAGATTTCCATGGCCTCCGTGCAGCTGGGTTTCTGACATTAATGATATAACTGTGCAATGGCCTTAGAGGTCTCTAAACTGTGTCTGATATGAAGTGGAGTTGAGGTCATTCCTTAAAGATATGTGCTCAGCTGACGGGACCCTGATATTACTCCTGTCCAAGAGACACAGTTCAAGCTTCCCCATATTCCATCCATCCCCAGGTACGACTGTCAGGAAATAAAAATGTCATATCAGTTCTGCTCTGTATCCATAGCAGTATCATGGCCAGATCAATGGACAACACCATTTGACAAAAGTATCAATAAACTTGTCTGTGTGTAAGCTATCAATAAGCCATTTTATATTCATCTAAATGTTTACACGTAACTAAAAAATAACAGCACGTTCTTCCAAGATTGATTAATATTGGAAATGAAAACAGTATTAAATATCCAATGCAGGCCAGCGTAGGTTCAGAAATTTATTGCAATGTCAAGATTTAAAGTAAAATTCAACAACCCACCCTTGTCTGGAAGAAGGGGTAGCTCCCCTCCATGGGTGTTCAGACTCCAAATGTACACATAACAGTGAGGCCAATTTTTTTTTTAATTAAACAGCCGTATTTTTGGAAAGCACTAGGGGTGTGAAAGAAAACAAGCTTCAAGCTTCAATCCAAGTGAAATGGCCTAGAAAATGATGCATTTCTAACTGGCTTATTAGAGAAGTTCCAGGCTGAGGGAGAACCCTCCCATTTCTCCCATTGTAGCATGTGGTCCATACAGTACATAATGTATGCATATCCTGTCCTGGCATATTAGCTTTAAAATACTTATCTTCATCATTACAGCTAATAGGTATTAAACAATTACAGTTGATTCTTGTTATTTACAGTAGTTATGTTTTATAAAGTCACTGCAAACACTGAATTAGCAAATACTGACCCATTGCTCCTAAGAGAAATACAGGTTTAGGTTCCTGAAAGCCCCTGGTCACAACATTTCTGTCAACTAATCAAGACATAACCTTGTTTTTTATATGTTTCTGTTTCAGAAAACTTATTTATTTTGTTGATTCACATTGAAATTATAGCCAATAGCACCATAACTCATGACTGAACAAAGCTTATCTAACACATGGATTTACTCTGCAAGGCACAGCACAGCCTTCTTGTGCTTAGGCGTACTAGATGACACTTTAGCACTATACTTGGAGGCCATTTTTAAACAGAAAAATCCCTAAGAAAAATCACAGAACTAAACAAGCTACAAAAAGGACATTTGTTTACAGTATGAGAACTGAAACAAGAAGGCAGAGCTCGCCTTGTTCAACCTCAGCCAGGCAAGTGTGCATTGGGTGGCTCAAATTTTTCACTCCTCTGTGCATGTCTGTGGATGCCCAGGAGCATGTGTCATAAGTATTAATTTTGGGGTTACAAATTTTAGTGAGGCAAGTAAATCTGCAGATATGGAATTCAGAAATTATGAGGATCAACTGTGCATGACTTGAACTGAGGCTGATACAGAGAAAAGAAAATAGAAAAGCATTAAACTTTGAACAGTTAAAACTAACATCTTGAAATGTTCTCTCCCAATGACACCACGTATTACACACTTTCTTGATCTGCAATAAAGAGAAGCCGAAAGGAATAGTCAAGACAGCATCATGACAATTCTTGGAGACAATGAAACATGACTCTGGCCAACCCCAGACACCCAAGGAACTGCAGAAACATCCAAGTCATAAACCACAATTAAAACAAAAAACAACACTCAACATTGTATCTTCAACTTAACCTTTGTGTCTCTCAGTCAATTAAAGGCAAAGATTAAAACAGCAAGAATTTCACCCAAGTTCTGTTTTGAAGAATTAATATTTCAGGCCCCTACAGAATAAAAAAGAAGAGAAGAAGGAAGTAACATGGCAAGAATAAAGGTCTTCTTTCAAGAGCTGGACAAAATCTCTTAACAATGGGAAGGTGCAAAAGACAGGCTGGGCACATCATATTTCTGATTTTTATTTCAAGTTTCAAGATCTCAAATTCTCATCTCAGACTTTCATCTGAAATGCTGCCTTTTGTTGATGTGAGGGAAACTTTCTCAAAAGGCCTATTCCTTGGTCTTCACTGTGCACAAAGAAAATGAACACTTCCTGTAAGTAGCTCCCTTATGACAATGGAAGGACCCCCTCACCTCAAAGCAAGGCTCTTCTCCTGAAGGGCATCAGACATTTTACTCAGCCTTTGTCCGCAACAAATACGTTTTGTCAGTGAACATCTGGGTAGTCTGCTCTGGTGCTACATCACTTGGGCATCTGGTTGCTTTGACAGTGGCTGGGAAAGCTCTAACTCAGGCCCTGACTTCCTGCTACTTTCCGTTTCCTTTGAGAACCTGGTGGACACTGAACATCTTCTTTGGCTTCCATGATAAAATTTCAGAATGAGATATTGTGCTGGTGCATGCTTGGTTACAGAATATTTGGTGAGTTAAATTAAAATAGGGGAAAAATGACTTCAATGCACCCCACTCTAGAAGCCAGGTCCATGCCCAAAACATAATGTTATGACTGAATCTGGCTGTTGTCCCTCATTTCAGATGGCACCAGGAACAAAGTGGAGACTGGGCGACTATTTCTGGACAGGAATGCTGTGCAAAGGAGTGTTCTTTGAGGGATGCTCATACTCTCTTTTTGACCCTTCCAATTCACCCTCTAAGGAGGAAGAAGAGAAATGCTAGCAGGGTTGGCCAGGTTACAATGCCTTTCCTTCACTCTGGCACATGTGCTCGGAATCACTGGGCCTATGCCTGTTGAGGTGGCCCTTCTAGATTCCTTTCTACCTTGCTCCTCCACTCAGCCAAGCTCACAGGGTACATCCCTGGGGACATTTCCTTCCACTGTTCAGGGGCTTTCTCCTCTCTGATGTAACTAGGTCAGATGGTCCCAGAAGATAACGCCTGCTCTGTCATTCCCCTGCTACACATGTACCCCGATGCCACACAAAGGGCCACACACTGATTCTTATGCTTTCATCTGCTGCTAACTAGCGTGTGAGGCATTGTCTCACAGCAAAGTGGTAAAGTTTGCAATCTGCATTTGGATTTTGGAGCGAACATAGAGAGAACAGACCTTTGGGCCTGGTTGGGTTCTAACATAGACCCTTAAGTTAGCCTAGGCTGACTAAGCTAAGAAGTCTGTGAAATTCACCCTAGCCCATCACTGTTTTTATTGAGGTGAATTCTTTTTTTTTTTTTTTTTTTTTAATTTCAGGGTATTGTGAGGGTACGAACATTATGGTTACACTTTATGTCTTTGCCTCACCCGAGCGCGGGTTAAAGGCATGCCCTTCCCCCCTACAGTGCTCCCCATGTCCTTTAGTTGCGGATTTACCCATCCCCCTAATCCCTGGAGAGTATTTCTGCCATGTGATCACCCTAGTGTAATCAGTTAGTACCAATTTGATGGCGAGTACAAGTGGAGCCCATTCTTCTGCTCTTGTGGTGTCTCACTTTGGATAATGGGCCTAAGTTTAATCCAGGGAAGTATAAGAGGTTCTAGATCATTGTCGTTTCTTTTGATTGAGGAAAACTATTTTATTTTATTCACCACAGAGATTTCAATTTGTATAAGCAATCATTTTCAATTATGCTTTTATTATTAATTCAAATGAACTCAATAAACTCTGTAAGATGTGTTTGTAGAAGATTACTACAATGAGATCAAAGAAATGTTACAGAAACCATATTTCACAATTGCTAGCAAAAATTAATGCAATACTGGGAAGTATTGTTATGTAAAATGAATAAAGTCCAGACTGAGGCATTCATTTTTAAGTCCTACATCTCAGTTTATTGCATCACTTTCAGCTCACTGTTTTACTTATCTCTGCAGACAAAATGGAAATAAAACACCAAACTACCTATGTCACTGGGAAGCTATAAAGGCAATAGAAAGTAACAGGTAGAAAAAGAATTTGAAGTATAGGAAATGTCACAATTCTGGAAGACTAGAGAAATCACCTGTTACCATGATGCTGAAAAATCCAACTTAATTTTACCTACGTTTTTTTCACTGTGTCTGAAAACACCTCATGCAGTGCATTTACTTCCTTCTATCTTTTGACAAAATCAAAAACTTAAGTAACGTAGGCTTTCCTGACCAACCAATAAATTATTTCTAATAACTCTTAGCAGTCTTTTGTGACCTTTTGTATTTCTATGGTATCAGTTTTAATATCTCATCTTTCATTTATAATTTTGTCTTCTCTTTTTTTCTTAGTTGGTCTAGCTAATAGTTTGTCAATTTAAAAATCTGTTAGTTTTATGGATCTTTTCTATTACTTTTTTGAGACCCTTTAAATTTATTTCTGCTCTGATGTTTATTATTTCTTTCCTTCTGATAACTTTGGCCTTAGTTTGTTCTGTTTCTTGAGGTACAATGTTAGGTTGTTTGTTTATTATCTTTCTTCTTCCTCAATGTTTGAATTTATCACCATGTAATTCTTCTTACATTTCCTTTTTGATTCCTTCTTTGACTCATTGGTTGTCAGGAGTGTATTGTTTAATATTCTCATATTTATGAATTTTTAAATTTTCCCTAGTCATTGATTTTTGTTTTTATGTTATTGTGATCAGAAAAAAATATTTGTTATGATTTGAATTTTCTTGAATTTCTTAAGACATGTTTTGTGGCCTAACATAAGATCTAGCCTAAACAATGTTCCTTGTGTACCTCAAAAGACGATATATTCTGTTGCTGTTGGATGAAATGTATGTGTTTCTTGGGTACATTTGGTCTATAGTGTTGCTCACATCCACTCTTTCATTATTAATTTTCTGTGTGGTTGATCTACCTATTGTTGCAAGTTGGATATTGAAGTCCCCTTCTATTGTTGTATTGCTGGCATTTCTTCCTTCAGTTCTGTTAGTATTTGCTTTATAAGTTTAGGTCCTCCAACATTGGCTGCATATATATTTACAATTGTTATATCCTTTTGATGATCGATTTCTTTATTGTATAATGATTGTCTTTGTCTCTTGTGATGGCTTTTGATTCAAAGTCTATTTTGTGCGATATAAGTATAGTCACCCTTTCTCTCATTTAGATGGAATATCTTGTTTTATCCCTTCACTTTCAGCCTATATGTGTCCTTAAATCTAAATTGAGTCTCTTATAGGCAGAATATATTTGAATTTTTTTATCCATTCATCTACTGTATGTATTTTGATTGGAGAATTTAATACATTTAAATACATCCTTAAAGGTAAAGACTTATTATTATCATTTTGTTTATTGTTTTCTGGTTATTTTGTAGTTCCTTTCTTTCTTTTTTGCTGTCTTCCTTTGAGTTTTGACAGTTTCTTGTAGCAGGACACATTGATTTCTTTGAAAAGACAAAAAATTGTCTTTTTTTATATCTACTTTTTCTGTGGTTACTATAAGGCTTACATAAAACATCTTATAGTTATAACAGATATTTTAAACTGGGAACAACTTAATTTTGACAACATACAAAAAGTTTAAATTTTAATTTATCCCCAAAAATTTAGTGTTATTGATATCCCAATATACGTTTTCATCCAGTATTCATTAACACATAATTGTAGCTATGGTTATTTTTAATATTTTCATCTTTTAACATTTATACTAGAGTTAAAAGTGATTTATGCACACATTTAAGTTAATATAGCATTCTAAATTTAATGATGTTTTTACCTTTACAGTGAATTTTATATTTTCGTATGTTTTCATCTTAGCAGCTAGTATTTCTTTTTATTTCTGCTTAAAGAACTCTCTTTAGCTTTTCTTGTAAGGCAGGTATAGTGGTGATGAATCTCATAGCTTTCGTTTGTCTGGGAAAGACTCTCCTTTATTTCTGAAGGACAGCCTTGCTTGGTATTGTACACTTGGTTGGCAGTGTTTTTTCATTGCATCAGGTGGGCTTGCTGCTAGAGTCCCTGGGTAGGCTGGCTGGGTGCCTCGGTCAGCAAGTGGGTGGGCCTTATGCTTAGGAATGAAAGGGCCAACTTGGGTCCTGGATCCTGGGTCTGTACTTTTAGGCCTGGAGCCTGGGTCCACTGTGGTGAGCCTGGAGCTAAGGTCTCCTGAAGCAAGCCTGGATCTTGGATCTACAAGGTCTAGTTTAGCACTGGGGTCCAATGGGGTGGCCTATATATTGGGTGTATAGGGGGAGACCTGGAGCCTGTATCTGTGGGAGCTGACCTGAATCCTGGGTTCCCAGGGCCTGGCCTGGAGTCTGAGAACATGGGGGCAGACCTAAAATCTGGATGATAAGGACAGCCCTGGAGCCTGGGTTTATGAGGGCCAGACTGGAGTCTGTGTTTATGAGAACCAGCCTGGTGCTGGTGTGGGCCTGAACCTGGAGACTGGTGCTGTGTGAGTTAGGAGTAGAACTGAAACCTGGGTCCTCAGGCACTGGCGTGGAGCCTGGGGCTACATGATTGGCCTGGAGCCTGAAGCTGTGGGGATTAGCTTGGCATTTTTGTGGGCCTGGAGACCCAGTCCACAGGTGCCAAACTAGAACCTGAGGCAGTGGGAGCTGGTCTGGAGCTGGATTTCACTGGGCGGCCTCGCTCTGGGGTCCACAGCAAAGTTGGTGCTTATTTCACCCACCTTTACCCATGTGGAGGGTATCTCTTTCTGTGCTATTTATTTAGGAAATATGGGTTATCGCATTATATATTATATAACTTTGAATTTTTCAATGTATTTTATCAACTACAAATTTCCTATAAGAAATTTTCTAGGCCCCTTATGGTTACTTATTTTCCTCACAGAAATTTTCACTGTCATTAAAGTTATTTTTCTTTAATTATTTCAGGAAGATTATAGCAAAAATGCACAATACATTTAAGCAATTGTTGTTCAAGATAAGATACTATCAGGGAATTGGTTGATATAGGCCTGTTGTGCAATTTCCACCTTCTTACCCATATTGCAACTATATTATTTTCATTGGAATCTGCATGCAGATCCATAGTAGCAGTTTTTTTTAATTTTAATATTAAATTTTGGCTTAAAATGATTATATTTATTATAGCATATATTTGGGTATTGTGATTTCAATGGATTCCTTAATTAAATATCTAGTTCTTCAAAAACAAAGATGTATAGATAAAGTATTAAAGAGCATAATTTAAAACAGAAAGAGAAAATAAAAATCTGTTATACTAAATATATTAAAATAGAAAACATTAAAAGATATTGTTAAAAAATTATCAGCCAAAAGAGCACCAGGTCCTGAGGACTTACAGGTGAACTCTATCAAAACTTCAAAGAAAAGATTTCTTCAGGGCTATAAAGTGTTCTATTGCATCAATAAAAATATTCACAAATTATTTTAATAAAGTCATCATTGTAAAAATAGTCTAAACAAATTTTATTGTATTCTTATTATCAAACCATCAAACAATCCACTCAAATGTTATAAAAGAGGAAACATTGTGGTAGGAAGAATGCCTTTTCCTGTGGCTTACAATATTTCTCAACAAATATTGGCTGAGTTTTTTTATTTAAGCTAAAATGAGTATTCCAGGGAGGGATACACGTCTAGGGCCCAGAAACAAAGGATCACTGTTGCCTTTGGTGCCTATCAAACTGTGATTGAATAGGGTGCCTGAACCTTATTCGTAAAGATCTAAACCTCAAACCTGTTCTATATCTTTGGTGAGCCACAGTTACAAAACCAAGATTTATAATATTGAAAATCTAACACATTTCACATTATATTTTTTTCTGCATTGCACTTTCAGTCAGTCAGTCAGTTATTTATTTATCAACTACCTACTGAGCACCTATTCTTTACTAGGACCTACGCTAAGCTTTGGAAATGGAACCATGGACAAAACAGATCAAAATCTTACACTTTAGAACCTTACATTTTAATGTGGAAATAGACTATAAATAAATGATCAAGTAAATATATAGCGTGTCAGATGATTGAAAAAATAGTATTGAAAAGATAAAAGCAGTGCATTGGGGATGTCATGTGCAGCAGAATTAGGGAAGGATGTCCCAATACTGTGACACGTGAGCAGAGACCTACTGTTAGTTAGGAAGTATGCGATGGACATTTAAGGGGGACATTTTTCACACAAAATTATGTTGAAACATGCTGAGCTAAGGCTGTATTGAGCCTATCCGGAGAAGGGCACAGAGGGTAGGTAATTGAATAAGATGACAGTGGGAGAATGATAGAAAATGAGGTCTGAAAATTAGAGAGGGAACTATAGCTTTTAGCTTTTGAAAGGTACATAAGCCATGGTAAAAATGTTGATTTTCTTTTTTTGAAACAACAATGCATTAGAACTTTGAGATTGAGTGATCTTCATTACTTTTACGCTTAAAACCAGAACATACTTCATTATATGGATTTCTTTATGATCTCACATGTAAATGATAATTTGTATAGATATGAAATTGTTTGCTGGAAGTCGTTATACCCCAGAATTTTGGAAGCCTTGATTCATTGTCTTATATTAAGAAATTTCATGCCATTCATCTATTTGATTATTTGATTGTGACCTTCCCATTGTCCCTCCATTCCTGCTCTGCCAGGAGCTTTGATGATCAAATTTTTTGACCCTTAAATAGTATTATCAAATTAGTTTGTTGTATGTTTTGATATGGGTCTTTTAAATTTATCGTCTTGGGCATTTAGGTTTCTATTTTAATTAGAAGAATTAAGTCTTTCATTGCTATCTTAGCTTGTTTGTGCTGCTATAACACAATACTACAGACTATGTAATTTATAGAGAAGAGATATTTACTTCTTACAGTTCTGGAGGCTGAAAAGTCCAAGATCAAAGTGCCATCAGTACTGTTGTCTGTCGAGGGTCCAGTCTCTGCTTCCCAAATGGCACCTTGAATGCCATCCATTGTGAAAGAACAGTGTGTTTTCACATGGCAGAAGGTGGAATGGTAAAAAGGGGTTAATTCTCTCTGCCAAGCTCTTCGTTGAGGGCACTTAATCCCATTCATGTTGGTGGAGCTCTCATGACTCAATCACCTCCAAAGGCCATATCTCCCAATACTGTATCATTGGGGAATAAGTTTCCAAATTAATTTCGGAGGGTACAAAAACATTCCAATCATAGCATTCTGTCCCTGCCTCTCCCAAATTCATGTCCTTCTCACATGTAAAATATGTTTATTCCATCTCAATGGCCCCAAAAGTCTAAATTCCTTCCAGCATCAACCAAAAAGGTTAAAGTCTCATCTAAATTAGATATGAGTGAGTTTCAGGCACCATACATTTTAAGGCAAACTTTCCCTCAGCTCTGAGCCTGTGAAATAATACAAGTTATTTGCTTTCCAAATACAATGATGAGGCAGACATAAGATAGGCAACTACTTAAGCAATCTCCAAGAAGAATGAGGCTTTCTAAATACCTCTCCTCTTTATCTGAGCCCTCACCGGAATCACCCTTAATGCTCCATTCATGACACTCTGAGCTTTTTTCATCAATCACTTTAAAACTGTTCCAGCCTCCAGCCTTTATCCAATTCCAAAGCCATTTCCACATTTTCAGGTATTTTTTTTTATAGTAATGCACCACTTTCCTGGTACCAGTTACTGTTTTATTCCATTTTGTGCTACTATAAAAAACCACCACACACTGAGTAATGTATAAAGAACAGAAATTTATCTCTCACAATTCTAGTGGCTGGGAAGTCCAAGATCAAGGTGCCAGCAGGTTTGTCCTCTAGTGAGGATCCAGTCTTTGCTTCTAACATGGTGCCTTGAATGCTGTTTTCCTCAGAGTGGGGAAACACTGTGCCCCCAGATGACAGAAGGTAAAAGGGGAAAATTCCCTCTGTCAAACGTTTTTAAATGGGCTAATCCCATTGAAGAGGGCTTTATGCACATGACTCAAAGACCTTTCAAAGGCCACACCTTCTGATATTGTTGCATTGGGATTAAGTTTCAACATGAATTTTGGGATTCGGGAAAAAAAACATTCCGACCATAGAAATTGCTTGGAAATTATATTTTTATATTTCTTTGATAAATCCATCTCATCTTTTATTATGGATTTCTTTCTGGAATTTTCTTTATGTAGCTTTTGTCTTTTCAACATTTATTCTCTAAACATGTTTCTATCTATATCTCTATTAATATCTACCTATCTAGTCTATGTTTCTCTTTGTCCTACTTTCTAGGTGGTTTCCATAAACTTATCTCCCATAAAATATTTTTCAAGAAGCTTCTGGGGGACATGCTTCAGCTAATCAGAAGTAAACCAAGAGAGAAGAAAACACGAGGTCAACAAAGAGTCATGTTAGTGTGTGGTGAACTGTACTTTCTGAATAGGGCCACTATGCATACCCCATCTCATATGCTGTTCTCGAAATGTGACATTGATACTCTTATTACTGATTGACTGGAAGAGTCCATCCATCCCTTTTGAAGTTGGTCGAATGATTTTGTCTATCTAAATCAATACATCATGGCAGAAGTAAAATTATACATCTTCTAAAGACAGTTACAAAAAAAAACATGAGTTTCTGCTTTGTTCTTTTGTGATGATTTATTTTGGACAACAGCCATCATGCTGTGACAGAGCCGTGTACCTACATGAAGAGGTTTTGTGTAGCTGCTTCAACTAGCAGACCCAGCTGAGATCTTAGTCTACAGCCAACATCAACCACCAGATATTTGATAGAGCAAGTCTTCACATTGTACCAGAATCCACCTGTCTAGTCACTCCCAGCATCCAAACTGCCCCAACTGACACCTTGTAGAGCAAAGATAAGCAGTCCCTGCCAATTGCTACTCAGATGCAAATTCATTGTCAAATCATTTGTCATAAAGTCTGAAATTTCTGGCTTAATAAACTTTTTTGAATTGAAAATTATGCAAGAGTGAAGCACTGGTGACAAAATATAGAGCAAATATAAATAGAACTAGGTTTATTTTATTAGCTCTTCATTGAAAATGACGTACCTATGGTGCTTAAAGATGTGGAAGAAGATAAGATCATCTTCAGAGAGGGGTAGAATGAGGTATGAAAAGAACACTGTATGTTCCAAAACAGTGCAATATCTGTCTTTGTGCAATCTTGAACTTTCATCAACTCATTCCACAATTGGCTGCAAAGATTATACAGTTCGGGTTGTTGAAAGCACTCACAAAACACCATAGGGCATTTTTATATAAGACTTTATGAAAGGAAAACCATATGCTACTGGAGAAAGAAAACTCAAGCAAGCATTGGGGGTTCAAGAGACTTATGGACACGGCATCCTGGGGTATTTTCTCAGTCTCACAGAAAGTACTTCGTCTGGAGTGTGAACCTCTGTGATATTTCATTTTTAGGAGAGCTCCCATAAAGTTTTCAGTAGGATTTTTTTATATCTCTCAAGTCATGCCAAGACACCCTGACTAACAGATCACGGGAGGCAAAAGCCATCAGTAAATAAACAGTCCTGCTCTGGGTCACTGGGGAAGGTTAGGACTTTAAACATCATGTTAAAAATCATTATTAACAATTCACCCACTCATCGTTAGCTTGTCAAGAATCAGTACTAGATTCAGTCATCACTGCAGTTAAGCATACAGTTTTCCAGTTAAGGTATAGAATAACTCTATCTTAAACACTGGCACACAGTAGACACTTAATAAATATTTGTTAAAGGCCCATAGCAATGTAGAGCCCCAGCAAGCAGAATCTATAGACCTAATAGATGAAACACATGATTTGAGGCAAATTATATCTGATTATTAAAAATATGAATTAAAGTAAGTTCCATTCAAATCTGCAGTAAAAGTCACCATCAAGATGGGGGAAGCCAGTCCATTCATTACCTCATGCTATCAATAAATCATTGTTGATAGCCTACTGTGTACCACATGTAGCACTTCACCTGCCTCTTTATTTCTAAAAAGCATATATATTAAATGGCTAGGATGTCTAGCAGGATCTAAAATCCTTATACACATCCAGCAGCCATTCTGCAATTCAAGTATCTTGAAACAACTTTTAATTAATCCATAAAACCAGTCCATTACTTCAAGATTATTTTATTTAGAAGTCAATAAGACACTTCCCAGGAGAAGAATGTCAGTTACTGGGAAGTAATGGCAAAGAATTAAAGTAGTCGTACAAATATGGCCAAAGGCCATGGTGAGAGTGTTACCCCACAACTGTAATTACCATCACGTAGCTCAACCCAAATTAGGCTGGCCAACATTGTCTGGCTCCATAGAAGATCTCTAGCTAGTTCTTAGAGAATGCAGAAGATAGCCTTAAGATAAATTAAGTGAACATATTCTGGAACGGGGCTTATGGGAAAGTCAGCAGAAGCCACTGAGCAGACTGTTACCAAGGGATTTAGCTGAGTATGAGCTAAAAAAAAGACTATATTTATAAATGTTTTACTTCATTTTGTAGCCATGGATTATATCTTATAATGAAAAATAGTTAATATGTTAAAATGGTTTGAGATCCAATTTTAGCATATATTCAAAATTTAATAACTATTGTGCATGAAAATGTGTGGATACAATATTTTAAGTAATATTGTTATTTTGACACTGGTATTCATATTTTGTAGGTTGTAATTTGTCTTATTAAGGTGTTCTAATGGTGTAAATTTGAAGAATTAAGAATGATTTTGTGATATTTTAATTTACTTGTTCTCCATTTAAATATAATATCATCACACCACACCAAAACATAATGAATGGGCTCAAAATTAGTATTAAGTTAAATGTACAGTTAGTTTATAGCAAGGATAATAAAAAGCAATATTTTTAGCCTGTCTCTACTATCAGAAAAAGCACAAAATTAAGGCTAGTAATGTTTATTATGTGTACAACTGACCATATGCTAAACTGAGAAAGGTACACATGATAACACCAACATTATTTAATGATCTTTTTCTATTTTTCCCCACCCCATGTCCAAGAACAAATTAACAACTTTATTTTCTTATAAAGGAAAAGAGGATCCAATGACAAATTTGCATTATATCTAAATATGTGTTATTATGGGGAAGTTTTATCATGAGATTAACTGCATTATTAAATTGTTCCTGTAAATCATAAAGAGAAGTCTGACTTAGTATCACAGCAGAAAAGCATTTTGCTTTAGCATTTGCTTTGTTTATGTTTTTACCATCAAATGCATGTATTCTCAAGTATTTAGTTATCAGTTATAGCAATATAATGTTAGTATATGATAATGGATTTATACATTGCCTATTTTATTATAATTAAAAATTTAAAATTATATCAGAATCATGGTCCCTGCATTGAGTGAAAATCTCTACTCTTTAGTTCATCTTGATAATTTATTTGTTATTGTAACTCTAGGAGTTAACATAAAGGCAATATATTCAATTATCCTAACAGGTTTTGTTTTCTGACCAAGAGAATTATCTAAACCTTTGAAAGTTCCTGAACAGTACAATCCTATGAGTTTTGCAACAATGCCACTGATGGAAACTGAAATGTATTTTTCAAAGTATTGGTGATTTACATTAAATATTTTCAGTGATCTCTGCATAATACAAATTCCTATGTATTCCTGCCTTCCACAAATTCTATACTGTTTTCAGAATGAATATTTTGTTTCTAACTTATAGCTATGCTTTCAAGTATGTATTACTTAATAGGGAAAGATAATAAAAATTAGATTTTAAACTGCCCTATGTTTTTCAGAAGTCTACATTTTTAGAGCCATTTAGAGCTCTTTAACTACTTGGTTTTTGCTCTTCTTGCCAATTTTTTTCTCAAGCCACAGATGTCAGTTCCTACTCATCTGCCGCTCTGTTCCTTACTGACACCCTGCAGATTGCATGGGTTGTATCCCAGCTCGAATTGAAGCGTTTGAGTAAGAAAGGAATTTTAAAATCTGTTACCTTTCTTTTAATCTCTCTTTACCTCCTTCCTGCACAATTTTATATTTTTGTAAACAATAATTTTTAATTTCAGTGCTTTAATGTTGGGCAATTCAAATATGCTTAAGACTTGGTTTTGCTTTTGAACATTCTCAAAACACAAAGCAATTCCCTTTTCAACAATAATTTATAATAGGAAATGTTGTATATTGAAGACTTTCAAGTATGTAGATATTTTATTAAAGCAATAGAAAAATGATTCTGTAAAAACAACAAAAACACTCACTTATTAAAATATATTTTAGTGACATTTGGTTTATAATAGTCAAAGTAATAATTAATTTCCAAATATTTTAATATAGTTTTACTGCCTTTTTGGTAAAGGACACTCTAAAAAAAAGATAGTCTCAACATTTTGAATTCTTTAACCAGCTGATAATCTTTGGCAATATTTAATAAACATTTAATTCTGACAAAAAGTTAATGATGAAATCATCCTTAGTCAGTGGCATCTCTCAGTGACATTTTAAAGTATGCAAAAATCTATGACTATTTTCCATGTCTTCTGTCTATACCATCTTCCATTTTCAGTGGTATCATAGCTCAACAACTTAAGGGATCCAATTATCTTCATGTTCACCTCAAGTCTTACTTTTAGGAAAAGACATATAATTAATTCTTATGAGAGTTAAAGTTTAAAATTTTATTGTGCATACATATTATATGAGAGTTTGTATAATACCCATTTTCAGATTTTGCCAGCAGAAAGGGGATATGTTTGGAAATGTTTAAATAATTAGCACACATAGTAATTTTGATATTGGGAGCATTTTTTTTTTGCCACATTTTAGGAACTGTATATAAGAGAATAGGTGATTAATTACAGAATAAAGTATTTCCCTCCCGATAAGCATTTTTTATTTTACTGTGTTATTTTAGGCAAAGAGATTTAGTCATTTATTAATGGATTGAGAACAAAAACAATGGGAAGGAAGAAAGTGAATTGTTTCCCTGAGAAATCCTTAAGTTGTATCATATTGATACTTTTAAAACATCACTTCTATATACTAGTATATAGAAATGGTACATAGTATGCCAATACTATTTGCAAAACTAATTTAGGTAAAAATAGTAACTTGACTTACTGTTCTAGGAGTCAAAACAATTCACAAGCAAGTTGACAAAAGAGTATACTCATTATAGGCACAGGTTTGGAGTCAGAATACCTACGGTGAAGCCCCAGCTCTTCAACGTACTCAGTGAAATAAACTGTATGTGTTCTGGTTAACAAATTTATAAAATCCTTTTAAAACATTATCAGTGTTTAACAAAGTTAGTATGGAGACGAAGTGGGTAAAACATCTAAAACATTTGTAAGAGTGCCTCATATATCATATGTGCATATTAAATGCTAATTCTGGTTATCTGTTATTTTGAGTGATTAAGTCAATTATTACATAATAAATTTTCTTTATTTTAACTAAAATAACAATAAGGTATACTAATATATTTGTGTTATTCAACATAATAAAGATTTACAGAAAACTTTCCTCATTTAAATGGATTAATGGAGATGCTCCTTGATTTTTGTTAAGAAAATCCACCTTTGTTATTTTTGCAAATCTCCAGGAATATATAGAAATAGAAAAATAACATATTCTTGGGAGATAAACAGTCTGAAATTTCTCTACCCACATCTTGACTCACAAGAACTTCTAAGAAAAGAATCAAATGAATCATGCAATAGATGTACACAAAATTAGATATCCCATTAAATCCCTGCTATGCTTTAATGGCTTCAAAAGTTTAAAGATCTTGTATACAATTTGGAAATTATAATGTGTTATGGCTTAATTCCACATGATTATTTTACCTCAAAGCTTTGTCAAATTATATGATTTCTATTATATATTTACCTCAAATGATGACTTCTTAATTCATACAAAGTTTCAATATGTATAATTTGAAATCATTTGAGCATCTGTCTTTAGCAACATCATTTAAATCTTGATATTCTCTAGTGTTTGGTACAGATGGCTGAAAAAATGAATAGTCCATGTGGACCATTTCAGTTTTCTGGTCACTGCTTGGTCATGCACAGTCCCGGAGGCTCCTGAGCCTCCTTTATTTTGTTCCTGGCAGCCTTGTGTAAATTGGAGTGTTCCTATTCTCATCTGCTCATTCCTTTACTGTCATAACAATCCCATTTTGTATGGGAAATTGGTCTTCTCTGAGGCTTAAATATTGTTTTATGTTCTTTATGGTTTCTATATTCTAAATGAAAACTAAGATTTATGATGCCCTGGAGAGACCACTTGGTTTCAGTCTTTCGAAGAAAAATGTTACGTTAAAGACAGTGTTGGTAACCCTGCAGTGTATCAGAACATTTTATGAAATATTAACTTTGCTAGAAAGAAAGATAACAGCATGCTTAATTATGGAGCTGACAATTACTGTATGTGCTAATGTGATATAAATATTCACAATATTTCTTAAATTAGTCCTTTTTTTCCTAAGGTAGTATTCAACACTAGACCTTCCCTAGAACTGACTCCCTCCCTCATATCACTTCTTAAAGTATTCTCTGTGTGGCACTGCGCAGACAGGGCTGAATTACCTCAAGGGAATTCATCTGCTGGCTTGCAGAAGTAGAATCTGTCTTTTACTATCAATGTGAAACGTTAATAAATTCTACAGGATGCTATATAAATTGCATTTCCATCCAAATTTCTAAGGTTTATCTTCAAAAGATTATTTTTATGTTATTTTCCTGAATTCCAACTAGAGCAATACGTGGAACAGCCCACCCTTGATCTGTCTATTGAAAGTCAACACGAGGAACGCTGTCATTTTAACCACTTATATGCTCTAAGTTCCATTTTCTTTTTCTTTGTTTTCTTCTAAGACTTAAAGCAGGTGGTGTTAGAGGTAAGCAGGGTCAGCCTTGGATGATACCATTTATAAGAAGGGTTGTTTTTGAGATTTTATAATTATTCCTTCAAAGTCTGTATACTCCCGCCGCTCCACAAAAATTCTTTGACAAAGTTATTAATGACCTTCATGTTGTTAATGCAATTTTTTTCGTTTCTGTATCTCACTTTACATAAGAATCATACTATATAGTTAATTAAATTCTCCCTCTTCAAACTGTTGCTTCTTTAACTTCTGTGACATGACTTTCCCGCTGTTGGTGGCCTATCAATAGCTACATCTTTTCTTTTCTTCTCATAAGAGCTTCAATTTTATTTAGATGTTTAGCCATTTTATTTATTTAGGAAAAGTTTTTAACCACTCTGTGCCAAAATAAATAATCTTGGATCATTTAACAGACCCCTGTAGACTCATTCTCCTTGGACTAGTGCAGGGATACACATGCTTCTGAATTATATCCTCTGGAAGCTGAGAGAGAGTGTTCTGGTCAAATTCAGGGAAGGTTTTCTTTGACCATACAAATACCTACATAGAGGGAAACACCTCTATTCTTCCCTGTCTTTACACAATGTTTAGAACTACTAAAGCCGTTTCATGACTATGAGAGAAGGAAATACCAGTATGTGGAGACGCCAGAACATAAAGAACCTAGTTCCTTGATGATATTAACTGATTAACTGAATTAACCTTATAATGTTTTATTTTCTATTTATTTATTATTTCATTATTCAATCCACATATAAATATGATACTTCAGTGGAAAGCATTCTATATCATTCACCTGGATTTGGGGTTATGCTTTCTTGGTGGAGAATCAAAGACTAACTTCCTTAGGGTTGATAAATGTCTGGGTAACATCAAAAACCGGTTGAGTTGTGATGCTCTCCATCAGTAGTCAGCCACCTAGCAGCAGTCACAGAGAACACCAGTGTTTGGATTAATCTCAGGTTGTAATTTTTTCCTGATGTACGTTCTGAAGAATTTTAGAAATGATCTGTAGTATCATCTCAGAACAATAGAGATTCAAACACAGCACATTGCTTTATCATTGACATCAAGTACAGGCAGTAGAAATAATAGAGGAAGGTATATAAATAGTTGTGTCCAGAGAGTGCTTGGTGGTTGACATTTTGGTGATATCAATGTCTATGGTATAATGTTGATATTGTATAACTGAAATAGAATGGGAAACAATTTTTTTTAAAGACAGAGTCTTGCTCTGTCACCCAGGCTTCAGTGCAGTGGCATGATCACAGCTCATTGAAGCCTTGAACTCCTGGATTCAAGCAATCCTCCTGCCTCAACCTCCCACAAAGCTAGGACTACAGGTATATGCAACCATGCCCAGATAATTTTTAAAAAATTTTTTATGGTAGAGAAGAGGTCTCACTATGTTGCCCAAGCTGGTCTCAAACTCCTGTCCTTAAGCAATCCTACCACCTTGGCCTCCCAAAGTGCTGGGATTACAGGTGTGATTTGCCTGATGGAAATTTTTGAATAGTAGTTTGAGGAGCAGAGAGACTAAGTTGCCACAGAGATCTTTAAACTATCCATGTATGTTACATGACATGTTGTACAGAGAAAGTCAACAAGTCAAATGGGAAAGTCATCATTTCTAAAGAAGAATGTAATAAGGTTTTTTTTTAAAAAAAAAAATAACTCATTTGTTTAAGAGATTTTATTGAGTGTCTACTATATATTAAGTGCTGTGCTGGACATTAACACTAAAGAACAAAAAGAAACATGTACTTATGCACTCATGGAGTCTATAGTCCAACAGGTGCTTACTGACATGAATTGAAAAAATTTATAGTACTGGGGTAAAGGTACATGTTTTAATGAAGGTAACAAATAAAAAAAGTTGATATGAACCAGGGAGTCATGAAGATTTTTCAAAGGAAGAAATACTTTCTCTGAGAAGTGAAGGATAAAAAGTTAAATACAAGATAAAGAAAACAACTGTTTGAATTTGGCAGGAGACTCCTTAGCTGAAGCAAAATTATGATCAGAAGATATGAGTAAGCATGTGACATAACATAATTCATGAATAAAAATAAGGCTGTCATGTTTGAAACATAAAGAGTTAAAGAGGAAGAAAAAATGTCTAAAACTGTAGAATTGAAGAGGCAGACAGTGGCTCATTATACAGGACAACGAAAGTTATATGAAGGATTTGACCTCGATCTTATAATTTGCAAGTTCTTCAAGCACTTTAAGCTAAGAAGTAACAGGATAATATTTTGTTTGTAAAATATTAAATTATTGTTGCAATAATGAGTATTAGTGGATCCTTTATCTAAATAATAAGAGCTTCAATGTGGAAGAGGTATTTACAATGGAATTTACAAGTACATTAATTATTAGCATGTTCAGCTGCGAGTGATATATAATAGAAAATTTTTATAGCTTTAAATGATAGAAGTCTATTTCCTTCTTATATAAATTAAGTCTAGGACCCCAATTCTCAAGATCCAGCTGCCTCTTATGTTGTTGTCTGGGCTTTTCATCAAGTGCATTTGACACCATTGTCCAACATGGCTGTGCTGGCTGACTCCCACCAGCACTCTAGCCAGTCAGAAAGAGAAAAGGAAAGTAGAAGAATATGGTGTGCTCTTTAAGAACACCTTTCTGAAAGGTACATATACCACTTCTGTTTGCATCCCATTGGCCAGAATTTAATCACATGACCAAAACTCCATTCAAGGGAACCTACAAATGTCGACTTTATCTTTGACTAGGAAACATTCAGGAGTTCTGCTACATGCTGAGACAGAAGGGAACAGTGAATACTGGGGACAACTATTTTGACAAAGGGTATCAGTTGGACATCAATCTAACATTTAACCTGGAGATTCATGGAGCGTGGAAAATAAGCAGTCTTTACGTATATGGGCTGCTGTGAAAGTTCTCTCGGTGTTTAATAAATATTAAGTACGTCTAACCAAAGCAAAAGGTGCATCATATTGGTTTATTAGTGCAAATTGAAAGTGACCTATAAAAGAAAACTGGCTAATTGTTATCTGCCACATCTGAAAGGGTAACGTCTTACCCTAAATTTAGTGGATTCTTTAGACAGGTATCTGCAGATACTGTGAAACTGTATGTACCCACCCTCACCTCTGTAAGCTGTCTTTTGAATAGTGAGCACTGGGCTCAAGAACAACTTATTGTCATAAGACAGAATGAGTAACCCTTTCTGAATTAGATTCTCAAGTTCTTGAGGTTATGGAATTATATTTTCCCATATTAGCAAGCATGATCTTAGAAAGTTGGTTTGGAACTTTCAAATTTTTATTTTAAAACTTATGTAAAAATACATTCGAAAATATTATAAGTAAATCTATATGAAATAAAAAAAGAATGCTAAACTAACCCAAAGGAAGATAAGAAAAAGAAACAAAGCACAGAGTAAACAAATAAAGGATTGAATAAAGTAGCTCTAACATCTCAATAATTACTTTAAATATAAGTGATCTAAATGTACCAATCAAAAGACAGAGACTGATAGAGTACATTAAAAAACCTAACCCAACTATATATGATTTACAAGAAATTCATATCAAATACAAATTCAATGACATAGGTAGACAGAAAGTTAAAAATAAAAGTTAAAAAAATCATACGAATATTAATAAAAATCTGGAGATACGTTAATATTTGATAAAGTAGATGATAGTAAAAAAATTACTGGAGAAAAAGAGATCATTACATAAGGAAAAAATGATCAATCCAACAGGAAGACGTAACAATTGAGATATATACATACTAAGCAACAAAGCTCCAATGTATGCAAAGCAAAAACTTAGAGACCTTAAAGGAGGAATAGACAAATTCACAATTGTAGTTTGGGATGCCAACACTCTCAACAACTAATAAAACCACCAGTTGACTGAAAATCAGCAAATATGTAGAAGATTTGGACAACACAGTTAATCAACAGGATCTAATTGACCTGTAAAGAGCACTTCTCCCAGCACAAGAATAAACATGTTTTTCAAGCATCCAAACAATATTCATCAACATAGACTACATCCTGGGCCATAAAAGAAACCTCAGTAAACTTTAAAGAACTGAAATCACACAGAGGATATTCCCTAACCGTGAAGTAACAGAAAGACTACAGCAAAATATCTGCATATGAGGAAATTAAAATAATATACTTGTAAGAAGTTGAAAGTATATTGCATATTTATACATCTGTGTATATGTGAAATTTAAAATACTTCATTAAAAAATACATGGAATAAAGTTAAAGCAGTATTAAGAAGGAAATTTATAATTCATAATATTAAATACTTTCATTAGACATACAGAAAAGAGGAAAACACTCAAATCAATCATTTAAGATCCCACTTAAGAACCCTGAAGAAAAGAGTGCAAAATCCCAAATCACATGGAAGGAAAAAAATATATATAAAGATCAGAGCAGGAATCAATAAAATAGAAAATATAAAACAATAGAGAAAATGAAACAAAAATCTAGTTCTTCCCAAAAAAGTCAGTAAAATTGATAAACTTCTAGGTGACCTGACAAAAAATAAAAATAAAGGAGACGCAAATCATCAGTCTCAAAAATTAAAGGGGGAATATTATTCATATCTTGCAGTCATTAAAAAAAGTAATAAAGGAGTACTACTGCCATTTGTCTCAGAGAAGTGAAAATTGTATTTATACACAACCTAAACACAAGTTTATATAATAGATTTAGTCATCCTAGCCCACACTGGAAAAAATCCAGTGTCATTTACTAGGTAGATGTTAAATGGTAAACAAACCACAGTACATCCATCCCATGGATTAGCTACCCAGCAAAAAAATTATTGACACAGTAACTTAGAAGAATTGGAAAGAAAAAGACCAATCTCAAAAGGCTTCATGCAGTATGAGCTCACTTATAGAATGTTTTTGAAAAGACAAAATTCTAGATACGGAGAATAAATTAGTGGTTGCCATGGGATAGGGTACGGTGGTGGGGGTGGGCGTGGGGGGACTTGAGAGAAGTGGGTGTAAAAGGGACACAGGAGGAAGCCTGGTGGGAATGTATCTCAGCTGTAGTACTCATGAACCTACACGTGGGGTAAAAGTGTATAGAAGTAAACACACACACACACACACACACACACACACACACACACACACAAAGGAGTACAAGAAATATACTGGGGAAATCTGAATAATAATGTTATATTGTATCACTGTTAATATCCTGGGTGTGATTATGTAACATATTTTTGCAAGATGTCACCATTAGGGAAAACTGGATTAAGGGTATGTGGGATCTCTCTCTTTTATTTCTTATCATTTCACATAAATCAACAATTATCTCACCCAACAAAGACGAGATGGTAAAATTAAGAAAAAGTAATAAAGAAGAACAATTGTCTCAATAAAATTGTTAATAAAAATAGTGATCTAGACAACTATGGATTATACTTTCCCCAAGAAAAATAATAGGAATAAGAACTAGATTATTAAAAATTTAATCTACTAAAAAAACACTAACTAAAATGCTCTGACTTACTATCCTGTTTTGTCTTTATTGTCCATCATATTTCTTTATGTATCACAATCATGCTGTGTTAGTTTATATTTCTCGGGAGGCAAATAACAAAAACAAGTAAACAAAACTTTAAAGTGATTTAATGGTGAAGAAATTTGTGTATATGAAAGGAAATTCAGTGATGGGGAGTCCTCATGATTGACTAAATTTGGAGCTCAATGTTATAAAAAACTTCTTTTCTTTTCTCTTCATTCATCACATTCGGTATATGGGATTTTATGTTAGCCTAGTTTGCCTCATGGCAACAGGAGGTAGGCAGCATTGTGATACGGTGCCTACAGAAACAAAAGTATACAAAGAGATCATTTATTACATGTTCCTGTAGCTCCTTCTCTGAATTGAGGAGACTTTTCCTAAAAATTCACCCACACCCTCGCTTTTCCCACACCATTATCACTGGCTTCTTTTCATACCTCATTACTAATTTTTTAAGTGTCCAAGCCTAACACAATTACTAGCAATGAAAATTAACTCATTAAAATTATTGAGATTAAACTTGTGAAGGGGAGGGAGTCACACTCCCCTGTAGAGTAAGATGCATTTTTTAGGACTTCTAGACGCTTCCTGTTCCCCAAGCCTAACGGTACCATCACTGCAATGGACAAGTATGCTTTCTGGGGGCTAGATTTAGGATATGGTTTTACTTGCAATTCTAATTTTGAAAAGTTTTACCTTGACCATTTTATTTATGTATATAGAAATACTTGATCCAACCCAAGTCTCAAATACTATGTTTTCCTTTTTCTTCTCTATAGGATGGTATGCTTGGTAGGGCTGACTTCAGACACTTTCTAGGTGTTCTGTTTCACTGGGAATGTGAACAAGGGGCCTTTGTTTCATCACTACATTGCGGTAAACGAACTATTTCAGCAACATTTAGGCCATAGCCAAGCCCTGTCTCCAGATAACTTGCTCAATCGTTTGGCCACTTACATTTCAAACCTCACCTTGTAGGACTCTGATTAATGTTAAACACTTTGCTGTTTTAAAGATTTTTGAAAGCAAAAATCTCTATGCCTTCCTCAGTCTGTCCCTACTACCAGCCCATACATATTATGTGTTTCAGTTTCAATTCAGAAAAATATTTCTAGATGCTGCAATAATTGTGTACAGATATAAAGGAGACACGTGGACTGATAGATTTCTGTACTGTAGGACATCACTCTTATTCTCTTGCTTTCCTCTGTAGCTGCAGACACTGGATTACCTCTCACTAGGCATTCCTTCCAGAGACTGAAAGCACTGTTGCTAGCCTCTAAGACTTCCTTCTGGCCAGGACTGGTCACGTGACCTTGCTCTGCCAAGTTGTAAGCAGAAATTGCTGGTCAAGCTCTCAGCCAAGGCAATGACAAGGACAGGTTTGATTGACTCATAGAATTTTATTCTTTGTGACTCTGCAACTTTGTTCTTTTCTATTCTTTATACCTGTAATATAGATTTAATTCTGAAAGGAGCTATAGCAATATTACAATCATGAGGGAAAAAAACTACAAGCTAAGGGAGTGGACAAGAAGAGAAAGGAAACCAGAGCCTCCAGTGACTTAGAAATCATTTGAAATAATAAAAATAAGCCTTTATAGTGTTGGACCATAATGGCTGGATTGTCTATTGCTTATAGCTACCTACACAACTCACTGGAGCAATCGGTGAATTGGAGAGCGAGCGTAGACAGAGTTTTTCAGTATGTCGGTTTTATAGTTTTAGCACTGTAGTGCTAAATACCTCGCAGTGTGAATAAAAGCTGTGAGGCAACTAATGGAGCCTTTCCTTAATAGGGTAATAATGATGGTGACGAAGATGACGATGATGTCAACGATACAAAAGGTGATGACAATCACAATACATACTGAGTTATTGACCACCTGCTTTATATCAGTAATGGTTTTAAATACTTAATAGGTATTATTGCCTTTAGTCTTCCAAAGAGCCATCTAATTTAAACCATTCTGTCTCTGTTTTACAGAAGATTAAGCTGAGCTCCAAGTTAAATAATTTGCTCAACATATGACAGTAGGAGAGTGGCAGAGGCAGAATTCCACTCCGGTCTGTCGGGCTACAGAGCCGGATGCGATTCTCGATAATCCCTCCTGCATTAGGACTACTCAAAAGCATTGAAAGATCTGACCTTTCTTTGGTAGTATTTCTCAATATGAACAATATTGAAAAGTTTTGTTTTATTTTAGAAGTTGCCTTTTTTTGAAATAGACATTTTCCTCTGTGAGTGTTGCACTGTGGCTGGGCCACTTAGAATTTCTCTGAGTTGGCAGAAATTGCAACTGAGTCTTCACATAGACTCAATCCTGTAGAAAATACGGAAGACATCAGCTAACTAGCATCTCCTGTGAACGCAGCTTACCTTTCCAGATATATACATATAAATACAGATTTAAAAAAGTGTAACCATAACTAAACAGTTTTTTTAACAACTGTTTTTCTTTTTCTCTTAAATAAGTCATATTATGGGTCAAAAATAAAGCCAAAAACTAAAAAACCTAAAGTGGCTAAGTAGACTGTTTTAAAATGTTTTCCACTTTAAAGACTACATTTAACTGAGACTACATATATCTACATATATATTTTTTTTTTACTCTGAGATTTCAATTTATTTATACTATAAAATAAGTAATATTTAACATACAATTACCTTTTTTCTTTTTTTTATTTCAAAATATTATGGGGATACAAATGTTTTCGGCTACAAGGATTGCTTTTGTAATGCTTGAGTCAGGGTTACAAGTGTGCCCGTCTCCCAGATAGTGTTCATTGTACCTCTTAGGTATGTTTTCGCCCATCCCTTCCTCCTCCCCTGCCCCGATTGGTTCCCATTGAGTTATACTTCCCTCTATGCGTATGTGCGCTCATCAGTGAGACTACATTTAAATATAGAACATCTGAGTTTCACAACATAATTTACTGTCAAATTCTAATTATTAGCTTAGCCTTGTCTAATCAATTCACTTTGGGCTTCAATTATATTTAAATTACTTATGTTAAAAAGTGTACAATTAACAATTATGTATTTTGTGTGACTTATGCAGATATCATATTCCTTTTATTGATATATTCTTATTTTTATGATCTATTAATACAAAGATAGTCAATATATATAATTCATTCATGTATTTTATATTTTCAGATATTTTAACATATATTAGTTTGAATATCCAAATTGCAGAACAGGAATCAGTAACAGATAAGCTTTTATCCATTTTAGTAGACAACATTGTAGTGGTTTAATTCTCCTTATGATTCAGTTCACGCTATAGCACAGTCACAGTGATCATCATTTAATTTGGAGGCAGCAGAGTGTGTTTCTTTTATTTAACTAAGTTTTTTTTCTACTACTTGCACTCTTTTGATAGTAATAAATTCCATTGTACCTCTAGATTTCAAATCAGCTACTGCTACATCTAGATGCAATACAAAATCAATAATGAATGATATTCCAGTTAGAAGAGTTAGGATGCTATTTTGCTTACAGGTGCCACATGCAATAATTACTGAGATATGTATTAGAAAGAATAGCCAAATGCTGCAATTTCAACAGTAAATTTGCACGTATTTTTAAAAACATAATCATAAATATGAAAACCTACCAACCTGCAAGAGCAGATAAAGTAAGATTGTTATGCATATGAAACATTTGCTTATTGAAAAACTGCTTAATTAAGATACTGCAATATAATCTGTATATTCACCTCCTCCATGAGACTCTCTTTCATAAATCACATTTGCATGGATATAATACCAACACAATGCTAAGCAACACAGTATCTGTTACTGCAACAAAAGTAGTCGCTGCTTGGTTTGGTTTCATGGTCTGTGTTCTTATTAATCTTTCCTTCTTTATTCATTTTTAAAGACATTGTTGAGGGCATATAATCAATGTATACAGTAAACATTACAATTCTGAATAAATATACTGATGTGGAATTATAAACCCAGGGATTTCACATGAAAGCAATGTAGCACAAAATGCTAGTTTATTATAGATGGGGTATAATACTTAAATCACTCATCTTCTCAACATGGTACACATTATACTTTGCTCATTTCAGCAAGCAGTAAAATTCTTCACAATGCTTCTGTGCACCTCTCACAAATGTCACTAACACTCTTATTTCCTTTGTCTAGAATTAACAATAATACTCTTGATATACTTCATTTCCACACTACATATTTTGGAATAATTAAATAGATATATAGTTTATTTTGTGTCAGTTTTTGAAAAAATATAAAGTACCAATTTTTCTCATCCCTAGTATGAATTTCAAGACTTTTCCACATTGAAACCTAGTAGGACAGATAAAGATGAAAAGGTTGAAAGAAGTCTTGAAAGAAAAGGCAACATTTAGACTGACATTTTAAGGATGTGAAAGGGTCCAATAAACTAGTCTTGAGTTCAGGCCACCTATGCGTAAGGAGATTGAGAACATTATATTCCACAGCCTTCCTTAGAGGAGAAACCACTGCTATTTAAGAGGAGAGGCAACTTGTTGAGTATTGGTATACATTCACTATGTACCACTGAGACCCAGGTTTCAGAGAAATCTGTTGAGCTTCTCTGCAAAAGATAAGGGATGAATTTGTTCACTTTGGTTAGGGCAAAAAAGTAAGAAAGCCTCAAAGATCCAAGGGTTCTGTGAGGGAAGGTATGGAAAACTGAAAAGGAAAAAAATAAGAGAGAAAACCAGCAGCAGCATGGATGAAGAAGGCTTGTAAGGAAAGAACTTTTACAAAGTGATGCCTGAAATGAACAGTCTCTTCTTCAGTCTTATAAAATTTTTAGTAAAGTACATATTGCTTACCAATGCTTTTTATTTTAGGACAATTTTAAGGTGGTTTGAACTCAAAGAGGTGAGGTGCTGATTTCTACACAGTGGTAGATGCTGACTTGGTAAATAAATAAAATAACTTTTAAAATACCAGACACAGGTTACAGTGAGAATTATGGTAGAATTTACAACCCTAATTAAGACATGAGAATTAACTTGTGCAGTTAATAGATATTTAAGACAGAAAGGAATTATAAAAATATAGGGAAAAGAACAGAACAAAGGTAGAAATTGGGAAAAAAGAAAGGAATGAGAGCCTGAGTGAAACATTTTAAATTAGATAGTATAATAATTTGGAAAATCCAGGAGAACATTCAAATATAAATGCTTAGAGATTATTTAGAATCACAGAAAAATACCTTTTAAAATACATTCAGATCTACTTCAATTTCCTGGAACATGGTGGGTTAGATTATTTGGTTCAATTCTCCCACTAAAAATACTGGATAAATTATTTTTAAAATTATTTAAATGTTAAAGAAATAGTAAGGGATTATCAGGCCCAAAAGTAGAGGAAAGTAAGAACTGAGCAAGGTAAAAGGGCAATAAAACCCTGACAGACATTTATTAATTGTGACAAATTTATACCAATTTTGGTGTCTTTTGGTTTGAAGTGTACAAAAATCAAAGCCCAAGCCATGGCCCACCCAAGACGAGAAGTCTAACAGGACACGTGCCCACAGGCTGTAATTTCAGGGTGAGAGTTATGTCTGTGTTCCATAATTCTCCCTCTTCAGAAGGGGTCTGGGAGGTTTTCGAAGTATTTTCACTGTAGTCATGAAATCAAACACTGAGCTATGTACTAGATTGTGCCAACCCCAGCAAAGGAAGCAGCGTGAGAGAGTATAGGGTATACACAACAAATGGAAAGTATTCTAAAATGTAAGATATGTGAACCAAAAAAAGTAAAATATCTTACAATATTCCCTGGTTCAATGTCCTTTAAAATACATTTATCTGAAATTCATTTGATCTTCACAATGTTTTCATAGGAAGACTGATTATATAAAAGCCAGTAACTAGATATGCAAAGTTCAGTCATATTCCCAAGATCATACAAATAGACAGAATTTGAGTTGGAAGACAAAGCAATATATTTTAACTTCAGTTTATCAGTCATTTAATTAAACATAATCCTTTAGTAAAGCAATTGGAAACTTGGAATGTTTGTGAAGGCATATATTTATGATAATCTGTTTGTTCTGTTTTTTCCCAAAGTACTTTATGATTGGGTTGAGGAAAAGTGACTTAATTTACAATAATTAGTATGCGTACAATTGGCAAATCTCTATCTCTATAAATGTATACATATATGTATATATAGTATAAAGTTATTGTATATTTATACATAACATATAGCACATAATTATACATTATATACACTATATAAAGCCTATTATATAGTATACCTATTGCATTTTTCTACACATATATGCAAATTATTATGGAATATATAAAATTATAATAAACTTAGGATGAAGTTTTTCTTTTGTGGAAATGATCATATTATAAAAATAAGGGCTAAGAATCTTTAACAGTAACTCTAATTAACTACAGTAGATTATCAATTTAATTTCAGTAACACAAGGTGATTGTTTAGCAAGAAACCAATTTGTATGCTGAGATATCACCTGACACCAGTGAGAATGGCTTTTATCAAAAAGACTCAAACGATAGATGCTGGCGTGGATGAGGAGAGAAAGGAACACTTATACACTGTTGGTGGCACTGCAAACTAGTTCAACCTCTATGGAAAGCAGTATGGAGTTACCTCAAAGAACTAAAAGCAGACCTACAATTTGATCCAGCAATCCCATTATTTTATAAGGAAAAAAAGTCATTTTATCAAAAAAATACTTGCACTTGAATGTTTATTGCAGCACAATTCACAATCACAAAGATGTGGAATCAACCCAAGTGTCCATCAATACATGAGTGGATTAATAAAATGTGGTATATGTATACCATGGAGTACTACTCAGCCATAAAAAGATGAATTAATACCTTTGATAACAACCTGGATGGAACTGGAGACCATTCTTAAAAGTGAAGTATTGCAAGAATGGAAAATCAAACACCACATGTACTCACCATTAAACTGGAATTAATTGATCAACATTTATGTATGCATATGGTAGGAAAACTC